>JAOTRH010443249.1:0-32302 GCA_034768845.1 Heliamphora exappendiculata
ACCATTTTAGATATACCATTGTTTCTTTTTAGTGGGCAATCAAATTTGATATGTCATTTTCTTTTGCATTGAAAACATGTTACATTCTCATAAACATTTTTAGAAAATGTGTTTGAAATTTTTTTTGATTCTTTCACAAAATAATTTTTAGATTTGAGTTTTACTTCTCAATTATAACCTATTCCTTCTTTATTCAAAGACATTTTTTTGTGCTCCCAAAAGTTTTTCGAAATTTTCTTTTACATTTATAAATTTATAAATGATTTTTGAGTCATCTTCAACTTTTTTTTTAATTCATGGAAAATATCATTTTCAATATTTTTACCTTTCAAATTTATGAGATCATTTCTTAATCTCTCATTTTCTTTTGTTAAGTTTGAAATCTCATTTTCAAAATTTTTTGTTAATATATCAAATTTAACTCTTAAAATGAGATTTTTCTTTTCGAATGTTTCAACTTTTGAGTTATGCTGTTTTAAATTTTTTTTTTCAATTTTTACATTTTCATTTGAGAGTTTTAAGTCCTCAATTTCTTCAGAAAAACTTTTGTTTTCATTTTTCAATTTAAAAATTTTCTTTTCTAATTTTAAAAGACTTTTATGTAAATTAAATATTTCATTTTTAAGATTATCGTATGATGGCATAGAATAAGAAGAGCAAGAGAAATTGTAAGAATTTGAATGGGAGTTTTTGTCTTCATCTATACTTGCCATCAAGCAGAAGTTGGAAATTTCTTCGCCACTTGAGCTAGAGCTTGACTCGTTGGAATCAGTGTCATCCCACGTCGTTGCTTTCATGGCCTTTTTCTTCTTCTTTGACTCCTTCTTGAGTAAGGGACATTCGGGCCTAATGTGCCCAGTTTTGTTGCAGTTATAGCAAATGGGTGGCTCTTTCTTGAGGTCTCGTTTGCTTGAGTCTCCTTTGTCAAATCTTGTACCTCGAAATCTCCTTGAGAATTTTTTGTCTCTTTTGAGAAACTTCCCGAATCTTCTTGTGATGAGGGCCATGTCATCATCATTGATATCTTCGTCTTCATCACTTGAACTTTCCTTTGATGCTTTGAGGGCAATGGACCTTTTGGCCTTGCTTTGTTCGTTGACTCTTTCATTTATCTTGAGCTCGTAGGTCAACAGTGAGCCAATAAGTTCATCTAAGGTCATAACCCTTAGATTTCTTGCCTCGGAGATGGCTGTGGCCTTAGCTTCCCAAATGGGTGGCAAGGCTTTAAGTACTTTCCTTAACAACTCATAAGACTGGTAAGTTTTTTCAAGTGCATTAAGTGAATTAATAATGTGAGTAAAGCGAGTGTACATGCTAGATATTGTTTCATCTTCATGCATCTTAAAACTTTCGTATTCACTAATTAATCTATCTATCCTGGAGTCTTTAACATCTTGTGTGCCTTCATAAGTAATTTCTAATTTTTCTCATATTTTTTTTTGCACTTTTACATGTCATTATTCTATTATATTCATTAGCATCTAAGGCACAATACAATGCATTCATAGCACTAGAGTTTATTTGCAATTGTTTCATTTCATTTTCATTCATCTCTTCTTCTAATTTAGGAACCTCTTTACCTTCTACAGTTTTAGTGGGAACGAAGTTATCTTGCACAGTTACCCTCTATGCTCTCCAATTCATAGTTTGAATGAATATTCTCATTCTTTGTTTTCAAAAGGTGTAGTTTACACTACTAAAGATTGGAGGCCGTGTGGAAGACTGACCTTCTCCAAAAGGGGGATACACCAATACCAGCCATTTGATCTTTTACACAAAAATTTGTTAAGAATAATGTGTTAGATTCTGATACCAATTAATATTGCGTGTGTGATCCCAAGAAGGGGAGTGAATTGGTTATTTAAAATTTTTTTGATTAAATTGAAGTGTATGATTTTTAGTTCACAAGAAAATATGACTTATTTAAATCACAAGTAAATTTGTTTTAACCTTATAAGAAAAAACTGTGTTAAAATTTTTAAAAACAAATGTATACAAAGTTTAACTCCTTTATTATTCAAATATAACACTTCAATAATTTTAACAATTTTAATGTATATTTGCTAATATGTTTTTGATATGACTTCATTGAATAATAAAAAGGATTTAAACACAACTAAAGATGTTAAACTCCTTTTAAATAAAAACAATACTTAAACTTCTTTGAACAATTCTAGCTTGCAAAAAAAAATTTCAAATGTATCTTTCTATTGTTTAAAGTATACGACTAATATTGATGTGCAAGATATGAATCTTAAAACATAAATAAACAAAACTCTTTTGAATCAAATGCGAGTATAAGTTGATTGCTAGATTCAATGCTCAATATGACTCTTGTAAGTCAAATATTTGAATATGCAAAAATTCTTAAGTTTACAAAAACTTTTGTTAGTTAAAGAAAATACAAGAATAAAGAATAAGTGATCAAGAACAAAAGTGTGTGTGTTGTAACAAGAAACAATCAAGATAATAAAGAAAAAGGTCAAGTAAGAGAAAATCAACACCACAATTTTACAAGGTTCGGCACAATGGCCTATGTCCTTGTCTCAAGCCAACCGCTATGAGGATTTCACTACCTCTCCTTCAAGTAGACGGAGGAGCCTCTCTCCTTAGTCTAGGCGGAGTAGTCTCTCTTGAGAATGTAGTCAACACAATCCTTATAGGCGGATTAGCCTCTTTTGAGAATCACCTTTCTCAAATACAAATCAACAGAAAGAACGATATGAATGTGTACAAAGAACGATCCTCGAATGAGCAATTGAGTACAACAATGATAGCTCTAATCACACTTCTCAAGAAATAAAACTATGAAGCTCAATGAGAATGACTAAATGATTGTTCTCTCAAAACGATTATGAAAAACTCAAGAATTGAAGAGCAATAAAATAGTAAACAAGAGAGAATTTTTGAGAGGATTGAGTGAGTAAAACAATGGCTCAAACCCTCTATTTATAGGCTCCAAAAATCAACTAGCCGTTGGGCTAAATATGGAATTTTCAAACTAGCCATTTTCAGAAAAATTCTAAATTTGAACTGTTCGGTCGATTGAAGAAACTCATTCGGTCGACTGAACCAAGCTTCGGTCGACTGAACCCATAGGTTTGGTCGATTGAACTTGTACAGATCTAAAAACCTATTTTTGATAGCATGTTCGGTAGACTGGTTCTTATACCTCAGTCGACTGAAGCAATAAAAATTCATATATTCATTTTTCAAAAAGATTTCAATCATTATATGTTTTGGAAAAATGTTTTTATCAATTTTAGAATTCCTATGAGTTTCAAAGTAATATTTGAAAAATGAAGTGGATGTACAAGAATTCTAATTTTGCAATATAAGCTTCGAGTCTTCAAAACTTGATTCCTTGCTTTTGTTCCACAAAATCTTGTCACCGAAGAACTTGATTTGAATTTAAGTGTCATGGCTTCTACTTTGTGTCTTGGATTGTGCTAATCATGTATGTCCTGTAAACAATCTCAATTTGCACAATTAGATACATAAGTTTGTTATCATCAAAGTCGGTTATTGAAGCCTTGTTAGGCTAACAGCTCAAACTTAGTAGCATGGATTCTAATCATCATATAATCATTCTAAAACATTAATCATTCAATTTAAATCAATTAAAACATATACTGCAAGTCCCACAATAAAACATGTCAACTACACACTTAACAACTTAAGGGTAAATTTTCAAGTGTCAATTTAAAAATGACAAGAGTATTTTGGGGTACCTAAACATGGATTTAACTTCTGATTTTTGGATACCATTTAAATAAATATATTTCCTATAACTTTTATGTTTAATATTAAGGTCAGATCCTAAGGCAAATAGGTCATTATGTTCATTTAAGAGAAAATGATATAGCACTTTACAGAGAGAAGTATAGAAAATGTGCCTTAGTTGGTCTCGATTTTGGGGCATCAAATCAAGTTCTATAGTATGATTTTTGGATATGTTCTAGTTTATTGTGTCCCTTACATGTTTTATGAATAGTGCTAAGGATAGTTATTTGAAACAAGTTAGAGATATAGGCCAATTTATAAAATAGATTCAGCCAGCTTCAAAATGCTCAGCAGAACCATGTTACAACGGAGAGTTTACAAACGGTTTGAGGGACCATACATGGGTATCTAGATCTGATTTGGGGATAATAAATAGTTCAATATGTTATCTAGACTTTTCATGAAAATCACGTTTGAATTTGGTCACTAAAAACATGGGTTTTTGTTTGTACAAAAACATGTGACAGAACACTCTATTACTCACAGATCCATAATAGTGATTTTAAGATACATTTGGACCTATCAAATCTCAATTGTTTAGGCTCAATTTTGGTTGACAGCAAGATCCATAATAGTGATTTTAAGATACATTTGGACCTATCAAATCTCAATCGTTTGGGATCAATTTTGGTTGACAGTAAGATATACATGTTATCTACAACTTTCATGTTTTGACATAAGCTCGGATCTCATTCTAAACTATGGTTTTTAGGTCTGCAATTATGGGTGATCAGAAACTAACACCTTTTGGAAAAAATGGCATATCTCGAGTTCTACTTAATAACATCAATTTAAACCAATTTTGTATGAAAGATAACATCAAAACCTAGGTTTGGACATAAAGTTAAAATAGCGCAAAAATAAGGCCTTTAAGGGTTTTGGCCTCCTAGCTCATGGTGTGTCAAGATTTGACTCTATTTCTTTGCATGCATGTGTTTAAGACTTACATATCTTTGTTTTACAACTTTTAAAAGCTACACATCTCATGGACACAAATATGCAAGCTCATCTCCTATCATAAAAATCATGAATAACCCTTATTTTCTCATCACGACGCCTTTTGATCAATATTTTGATTCTTGTTCTTGGTTGTGTTTTAAGAGATGAATTGAGCGAGATCTTGGGTGAGTATGAGCAGAGTGTTTAGAGGTTTTACTTATCTGTTTGAGGGCCAAAAGAATGGTGGATAGCTTAGAGGACTTGGCTTTATGCTCGTTGGTCATCAAAGACCCTTTTCTCTTGAATCCTCCTTCTTTCTTCTTCTTTTTCTCTCTAAGTTCTTGAAGAACAATTAAGAGAATTACATCTGGTCCCTCCCTCTCTATATTGCCAAAAATATCGAGGAGAAGAGGGCGGGTTTGGTCTTGCTTTTATAAAAAATTAGGGTAGTGGAAATAATTATGGTTTGGAAGCTTTTATTTAATTATTTTCATTTTCATAGGTTGCATGGCAAGGGGAAGACCATTGAGACATGCAAATTCAGATTTTAGGCAGTAAGGATTTTGACTAGGGTCAGTTTGGGGCAGTCAAAAAGCTTATTTTCATTAATTTGGGATTTAAGCTAAGTTTTGGTGCTTAATTGTGCAAGAAAACGCCTAAAAAATTAATTTGATGTATCTTTTTACTCGCTACCAACTAAAACCTATTATTTTAGTAAGTTTATGATTAATTTAGTATTCCCATGAATTATTATATTTTTTTATAGCAATTGATTAAATAGGTGTAGGCTTTCAAGTAAATTAAGCTAGTTTGACAATATTTAGCTTTTTGACTTATTTTAGTGTGTAAGGACTTCAATGAAGATTTGTTTACTTTTTTTGGCCTACATTATTATATTATTATGTATATTACTTGTTTAGATAATCCTGGGTCATCATAAGGCTTGCTTTGTACAACATTTTTTCATTTTTTAGCTAAAAATGCAAAAAGTGACTTTTTGGGCACACATCCCAAGGTGGCTGGCCACTTAGGAGTATTTTTGTTATTTTTATTGCTATTTTATCTTTTGTTACTTAATTATATTTAAAACTTTGATTTAGGATGTCCATGTGTCAAAATTTGAATTGTTAGGATTTTTTGCTGCATTAGAGGCTAAATGGTTATTTTACCCTAATTATGAGAATTTTAATTTTTAATATAATATTTCATGTTATTTACTTAATTTAGGATGTTATGAGTCTTTTCTAAGTATTAGGGCTTTGGTTCTGAGTATTTGATCTTTTTAAGAATTTCGAATTAAATTAGGGTTTCAGGTCAAGTTAGAGTTTTTGATCTTCTAGTGACCTAAGATCTTGTTAGCTTATTGTCACTAATACTAGGGTTTGGGCTGGATCGCTACACGGATTGTTACAAAATTGGGTTGTTACAACTAGGGTCCGAACATGGTCGTTACATCTCTTGCTCAGGCATCATCTATCAGGTTGGCCAAGCTCACCGATACTTCTCTAGAAAAGGGATACAGAAAGGAGAAATATACATCTAGCTCACTTCCTCAATATGTAACGTCCCGAACCCCGGGAACCTATGGGCACAATCCAAATTATCCCACATGAAAACTATCAACAATGAACTTTTAAAAATAACAACACTTTATTTTCTTTAAACAGTCATAAATAAAACATTTTATTCTAACGATATACATATGTGCCACAAAGGCTAAACAAATTTTCAACTTTCAAGAGTTCATTTACAGCGCTGATATTATTATAATTATCCACTTCACTTTTTGTATAATCATAATGTAAATACAAAAGAAATATTAAATATTTCCTCTTAGCCTTTTTTCCACATGCATCATCTGCCCTGGTATAGTCTCAGATCCTCGAAACCTGAAATAGTTTTGTATACATACATGAGCCGATGCTCGTAGGATAAAGACTAACTCTATGCTAAGCATGATATGTGAGGTGTGATGGTGCAACCGGAATAAAAATACAGGTTTCATAAATTCGTTATTTATTTCCAAGTACGCCAAGTTATTCATTCATGAAACCTTTTTCCAAATATTCCTTTCTTTCACATTAATTCTCAATACCCAATTTTTCACAAAAACCAACTCACATTTAATCTTTGAATATAAACCTTTGCGGGCTTTCACCGCAGGGCCGCAGCCCCTCATTACGCATAAACCTTCGTGGGCTTTCACCGTAGGGCCGCAGCCCCTCATTATGCATGAATCTTCGCAGGCTTTCACCGCAGGACCGCAGCCCCTCATTATGCACATTCCACATTTCAAATTTTCACATGTTGGTTCACATTTCAAAATTTGTTCTTTATTGTAAAATTTGTTCTTTATTGTAAAATCACATTCCGTTCGAATATTTCACAATGTCTTTCATATCTCATGCATCATGCACCATTACTTCAGCATGCAAATCCTCATAAATTTTCATATTATTAAGTAATGTCATCACACCTCAACACAAGATTAAATTCATTAGTATGCATCTCATTTGAAAAGGAAGCACCCATCTTAGATATATACAAATAAATTTAACATCCATTTAGTCTTTCCATCCATGTCTCACCACAACTACCCCACTTCATATCCCAAACTCGCCAGAATCTAGTTTATTATTACCATTATTATTATTATTATTATTATTATTCTTTTTCAAAGAAACAACAAGTGTAAAAATCTTTCAAAGGGGTCCAACCGAGGGTTTAATCAATATATAAAAAAAGTATTTTAGGAGATTAGGGCCAAGGTACCCAAGATTCAAACCTTTAAACAAACATAAATTTTTTTTTAAAAAAAAGCCCAGACCGCTCGATCAGTGAGAAGACCGCTCGAGCGGTCTCTCACTTGCACCAAAGAACCGAGAGTGCCAAAAGACCGCTCGATAGACCGCTCGAGTGGTCTATCGATCGGTCGTGCTCCTGATTCTTTTTCAAGACAAAAATCTTGGTTTTTAACACTAAAAAGATTTTTAGTACCTTTCGCCCCATTTTGGACACAAAGTAACCTTTTAAAAAAGAATAAAAGTCATTCTCCAAGTCTCCCTCAGGCCATAAGAGTATGTTTGAAGTAAAACCTAAGCAAAACCTTTAACTTTTAAAACCATAGTTAACCATTTCTTGATAACCCCAAAATTTTCTCAAGATTTTGGTCACATAAACCATATTTTATTGAATAGCTCCAAATCTTTAAATATAGTTAAAATACTAACATTAATTCATAATTTATCAAGTTACCTTTTCCAAATGATAATCCAAAGTTTCGATCCTCAACAAAACCATTCTATGTAATAAACCCTAATTTCTCGATTATGTTCGCCTTCCATAGATTTCATACATTCTAAATATCACATAGGATTTACACAACTCAATTTTCTCCAAATACCCATACTCCAATCTTTGTTTTATACATATAACATGCTAGGGTTTTCTATGAAGAAACAAAATCAACACAAATCATAATCGAAGCACAAGAGAGAGTCTAGATCCTACCTCAAGGAAGTTCCATCATCAAGAACCAAACCTCCTGCGAGCTCCAATCCATCAAAACCCAACATAAGCGGCTACAGAGGACCTTTCCATGAATATCCACGCTCTCCAATGGTGGCTTGTTCAAGGAAACGGCAAGATCTTAGCCTCCGACAAGCATAAAAACCCTCTGAGAACCTCCAAAGGGTAAATCCTAGATCACTCCTAAGCATTAGAGAGAGAGAGAGAGAAGAGAAGAGAGAATGACAAAATCAACCCAAAAACCGAGATTTATAGTCTCTGCCCGTCACAAATCGCTCGATCGGTCTCACAAATCGCTCGATCGGTCTCAGGACCGCTCGATCGGTCTTTGCTGCGACTTCACTTTTGGTCCGACTTTAAACGAGCATATCTCATTTATCCAAACTCCAAATAGGGTCGTTCTTGTGCTCAAACAGAAGTCCCGAAAGTCTTCTTTCCAATGGTTCAAACCTCATACAAAAATTCATTTTGTACAAAACGTTATGACCAAATTAGTGGAGGCATGTCACTTTTCTTCACACACTTTTCACATATTTTTGTCCAAATATCCATTAGAACCTCATATTTTTCCTCTAACATACCTTTCATGCCTACCCAAGCTCAAAACATCACCAAGCTCAAGTCTTAATTCTTAGTCCCATTAACACTTAAACATTTCTTAAAATAAAACGGGTCGGGATCTCACACAATAAGCCTCATCTGGCTATGATTGAACTAGTGGAGGATGCGATGGGGATAATGGAAAGTGGCAAGTTTTAGTTTGACAAGAAAGTCTCTAGGGTGATCCATGGTAGTGACGGTTATGTCAAAAATCTTCCACTAGGGGCAAAACCATGTAATGTCCATCCTAGTTAATGAAGAAAACTACTCCCACCAAGCAATCTCGGTAAAGCATGCATGATAAGATCGTCGATGGACAAACAAGGTGGAATTGTTAACATTAGAGGTATGCTTCTCTAGAACATTCACTTTCTCCATTAACCAAATTTGGTCAAGAATAAAAAGGGAGAGATAAGCGGTAAAATCTAAAAGAAATCAAAAAAAAGGAGAAGAGCGAACAAATGAGATATAAGTAGGAAAAAGGCCGTAATGATTCGAAAAAATCAGTAAAAGCATATATGACCAAAAAAGGAGAGATTAGTGATACCTGAAGTAGCAATGGACCACCGATAAAAATGAAGGTTAAGCCACATTGAAAGGTGTCTAGGCCAATCAGGGTCTCGGCTAGGATAAATGGGACAAATTTCCTCCTAGTGCACGTTTACTACGCTATTCCACCAAGTCAGAACAAACCTTGCCATCACTAGAGAGGAGGAGATAGCGAGCAAGGAGACTTATACACAATGCATAATGGCGCTGTGACCGAAGACAAAAATTACAAAGGGAGCAAGTAGGTCGAAATCTATCCACAATGCATGGAATGTCACAGAACTTGTCGTGAGAGAAGAGGTAGGCTTCTCGATCAGTAGGTCTGCAAAAGTACATGATCTATTTTTTTATGGCGACAAAAGGGGTCAACACAACCACCATTTCTCAAGGAGGGAGATCCAAAATAGCAACAAACTCCTTAATTGTCGGGCATAACTCCTCGAGGTCAAACCAAAAGATCTAAGCCTCGGGATCCCAAAGCTGTACAGCGACCTTCAAGAGGAATTCATCCATCTTAATGGTTCTTAAGGAGAACAGAGCACCAAGATTAACGTTGACAAATTTCTTCTACTCGATCCCGAAGAACTCATTAATCCAAGAAGAAATGGAGTTGTTGAAGTAAAAGGCCATGAGAAAAGAAGAAAGAGAGGATCAAAAAAAATTTCTCGATGAATGGAATAAGAAAATGAGACCCCCGTTTTATAAAGGCAGTGGAGTAACGGCCAAGTAATCGATCACGTTGGGAAGAATGTTTCTTGCGGTCACTACCTTGAACCTTACACCCGTAACCTTCATAATTCACAGCCGCAATGTTGTATAATCCCTAAACTTTACATTTTTGTGACTGCTAGCATCATTCAAATCTTATTTGCAGTCACAAATTTGTTCTTTTTGAACGCAAACTTCATTCTTGCGGTTGCAACCTTTTCTCTGATTAATTTTGTTTTACTGTATTCCTTTTTGATACGTGGTTGTTCAAACTTTCGTTATGACTTGCCAAGTTACACGATTTGCAAATAAAAAACACAATGTCACAATTAGTGTAGTTTATGTCATGGGATTTACATCATACATCTCATGATAATTCATTTGATCCAGTTTGATAGTTCAGGCAACCCAAGAAAGGGACCAATTGGGTTTTTAAAAAATAATAACAATTTTAAAAATCTTTTCGAAATATTTTTAATCACGCCCAAATATAGCAGATAATAAAGTAATAAGAAAATTAAAGAGATTAAGGAGAGAAAAAATGAACCAGACACCAAGATTTATAATGGTTCGGCTTCTGCCAAGCCTACGTTCACTCCTCGAGACTCTCCTTGAGAATATCCACTAGGATCGAATGCTTCACAAGCGCATTCAAAAACCTTTTACAGCCTTAAGAAGATCCTACAAAATAATTCTTATTTTTTCTAATCTCTCTTGAGCTCTTCTTTAAAGAGTATCACTCACTCTATTAAAGGATCAAGGGTGACTCACTCTTTATTACAATAAATGTATGAGAATCAAAGATTCACTCACTCACTCTCTTTACAAATAATTAGAAATAAACGAACAAAGAGAGAGAAATTTCCTGGAGGAGTTTAATAAGCAGTAAATGCTTTCTTGAAAATTTTGAGCTTTTTATTCAAGTAATAGAATAGTGTCAAGATCTTTAAAGCTTTGAAAATTAACTCCTTATATAGCCATCTGAAGAAAATGACCATTGGTGGGTTAGTGCAGGCAATTAATGCTCTGAAATCTAATCGTTGAAACCAGCGCGAGATTTGAAATCTATCGCAGGTGTCGACTCAAAACCATTTTGTGTCTACACAAAATATCTACGACTTGGTTCTTCAAGTGGTTGTTTCAATTCAAATCTTCATTGGTGTCGACCCAATTTCTGCTTTTACCTCATCCACACAGTGGTGTTGACTCATGAATTATTTGGTGTCGACCTAGTACATTTCTTCAGATTTTCAGGTGAGACTTTGATGTCGACTCATAATCGTTTGGTGTCGACTTAGAAAGTTACTATCAGTCTCGGGACTTTAGAGTCAACTCGTCTTCATTTGGTGTTGACTCAGAAACTTTCAAACAGTCTCGGCTATTTTGGTGTCGACTCAACTTCGTTTGGTGTTAACCCAAGACTCTTATTTTCAAGGGGAACCTTTGTATTGATTCAGAAGGCTTTGATGTCGACCCTTTTTTACTTAAAATCGAAAATTGACTTGTAGCTCTAGTGTCGACCCATTTCTCTGTGGTGTCGACTCATTTTGTTTCTCGGATGGTGTTTTGGTGTTGACTCATGTCAATTTGGTGTCAATCCAAAAACTAGAACTCTGGAACCCAAAGGATCATTTGACGTCGAATCAAAATGAATTCCAGTCCAATACTGAGGGTATCGATCCAAAATCATTTGGTGTCGACTCATCTAAGTTCTTGAAACGTTTTAGAGAAAGATGTTAGGATGTCGACTAAATTTGTCAATGGTGTTGACACACTTGAGAGTTTCAAGCATTCTTTGTCTTAAGGTGTCAATGCAAAATCAATTTGTGTCGACACAAAGCGTTGTTATTCAAAACACTGAGTGTCAGCCCATTTGATGCAAAGAGTCAGCACAAATGCGTTAAGGTGTTAACTCATTAGTCATGTAGTGTCAACACTTACCTTTTTAGAAATAATTAAATATAATTTTTTTAAATTAATTTAATTAAGAAAATAAATTATAAAAATTATTAAAATCTAATTAAAAAGCTCTTGGGCTAACAACCTCCCATTTTTAGATGATTACAATATTTTCTAGAAAGCATTTAAAAAGATTTTAGATAAGTGTTCTCTCCTTATCTCTATACCTTAAACAAGATATGCAATTATAGCATTTTGTAATTTATTCAGAAGCATTCTGAATTTATTAAAAATTGGGCATCAATGCAAGCAAGCTCAAGCATCCAACAGTTTAAACAATACAGGTATGTGCAGAACTCAAGCATCATACAATCACAATCTCAGTATGACATTCAACATTTTAATAACAATGATATAATTAGTTGATATGAACTTTGAGATATGATATTTCAAAGAAATTTAAAATTCATACATTCAACAAGTTAATTGTTCTTCAAAAACAAACATACATTCATTCATTCAAAAAAAAAACTTAACAGAAATATGTTCATCCACAAACCAAATCCACAACAAAAAATGTATGTTTTCAATTTTCAAGATACAACTTCTCCTTCAAAGCAAAAACATAAAAACTTCTTCTTGATTTTCTTCTCCATTGTTTTCTTCTTGCTTCTCCCCTTTTGTAATTATCAAAAAAGTTTGGTTCAAAGATCATCCATTTGTTTTTTGAGTGCCTTCTTCTCTTCTTACTTCTTCTTCCTCTCATAGACCTTCTCTTTGGAGGAGTGAGCTCTCTCATCCTTCTTCTCTTGGGCCTCCATGGCTACGAAAGTAGCTGCCAACGCAAGATCTGCCTCACCTCGCAAACGAGTAGCCTTTTCTTCCTTGGTTTCCTCTGGCTTGAATTTCTTGCTCTAGGCTTCTCTGATCCACTCGAGATGCTCATCCACTTTTTTGGAGTTCTGCTGAACAGCCGGAACTACTCCTTCATCATACTCCTTTCGAATTTTCTCAGGGACTGGCCAGCATCACAAACATTCTCTACTTCCATTCTCAAAATGCAAGTGGACTTTTCAAGATTGGTCATAGTCTCTAAAAGGGATTACACTTTACAACCTATGTCGTAAAGGTCTGCACAAACCTTCTCACGGAGGGATGCCAGAGATGAGGTCAACCCCTTGTAGTGACCCGGACCCTTGTTGTCTTCAAAATTTTAATGAAAGTGATTATGTTATGTTTAGTGGAGACATTTGGCAGTGTGAATCATGCGGGTGAACGTGGTGGGATGATGTTATGTGGTTGTACGGTTCAGTGGCAACTTCAATGAGTTGGGGTCCCAGCCCAGGTCGACCGCTCTAGCGGAGGTTGACCGCTCAAGCGGAGAGGTGGCCGAGAGGTTTTCTAAGAGGGGACCGCTCGAGCGGTGGAGGTCCGCTTGAGCGGACTGTCGCGAGGCAGACCCTTTTTAAAAGTCACGAGGGGGCTTCTATCCTTTTTTTCTTTTCTTTTCCTCTCTCTCTCTAAAGTAAAGGTGAGGACTAGGGCTTGTGAATGGAGAGTGAGGGAGCCTTCTTGGCCTTTCATGGGACGATTTCTCGCCTTCCTCTTGGTGATTCAACCGTTGGGGGTTTTATCCTAGTGTTGGGGGACGTTTTTCTCACCGTGTGGTTGGGAATTTCCTTGATTGGAGCTCGTGTGAAGCTTCTTCTTGTGGATCTAGCATCCCAAAGGTAGGATATAAGACTCTCTTTGAATATCTATGTGAGATGTGTCGTATTTTTCTAATTGGAGAACATAAAAGCATGAAATTGGTGTTTTCGAAACCCTAAGTTGAGTTTGGTGATAATGAAGGTTGGATCTTTGATTTATGAAGGATTTAACGTGTTTTTATCTTGATGTTGTTCTTTCTTGTGATTGGATTGAGAAATGAGAATTTAGGGTTAGGGTTTTGGATTAAAACCATAAAAATTGGGACTTTTGGGTTTAATGATTTGGTATGATGAAATTGACATGAATAATGTTTAAATTAGGAATTTTCCTAACTTATTGTGAACTTTATCCGATGAATGTATGTGATATATGTTGATGTCTAGCTAAAGGGGTGAGTTTTGTTGAATAAAATCAATGAAATTGTGAATGTGAAGCCACTTGATGGTTAATTCGGGTTTGAGCCCTAAAATGATATAAATGTGAATAATGAGATTATGAAATGATATGGGTTTGGTGAGAAGAACCATATGGGTTGGACTCACAAGTGTTGTGTTGTGTTGTGATATGTTGAGAAGGATCAATTTCTGAATCTAGGGATCGTTTAAGGTTGGGCACGAGTTGCTCCTCGGTGAAAGACTAAAAAACTGCGCAGATTGGGTTTTCTGCTCGCCGGGTAGAACCCGGGAAAGGACGTTAGTTGTGTCGGGGTATAGAACGTCCCGTTACCTCATGGGGCCTGTGTGGCCAGGTTGAGTGTAACGCTACGTGGGTCTATACGCTCGTCCGATGCCGGTGCCTAGGAGTTTGAACCATAAATTGGTGAAATATGAAATGTGTTAATAAAATGTGCATATGTGTGGGTTATAAACAAGCGGGTTAGTAAAACCATAAATTGGGAATGTGAATGAATGATAAGTGAGTTGGATTCTTTGGGTCTTCTTAGACGGGTGTTTTTCCGAGTATAAAAAAAGAGGGGAGGGGGCAAGAACCATGATTCTTTTGTATAAAAACCCAGTTATGCATGGAAAACTTTTCTCAAAACAAGTAATGTGAAATTGATTAAACTTATATGTGCATCCTGCATAATCACCTTTGCATGTCATGCATATATTCAATGCTACTCTTGTTTCTACGAGTTTCAGCTCACATTGTTTAACAACATTTCAGGTGATAACGGAAAGAAGACCTTGGAATGAGACCTCAAATTGATGGCTTTTGGAGAATTGATAGGATTGCATTTATTTTGGATAGTTATTTCTTTCTTAGTAATGAAATTGTAAAGATGTAATCCTTTCCTTTAAACTTTTGAAATATTGGAATTATGGATTAGGATGTAGGCCTTGGAATCGTATAATCATGTAATGCATGCATGTGAGGACGCTCTTATTTTGGTTGAGTTGGGTGTTTGATCTCCTTAAGTATGATTTTTGGCAATGATGTCCAGCTTATGTTGAGGTGTTTGCTCGAGCGGTCTCCGCTGGGTGTTTGACATCGAAAATTATTTTAAGTCAAGTTTCTCCTGAATGGGTTTTAAGGCATAAATGGGTTGCTTAAAGGCATGGTTTCCAAAGAAAGGCTTTTCACATCGGGTTAGTTTCAAAGGGATATTCGGATTATATTATATCGGAATCGGGGCGTTACAAATTGGTATCAAAGCTGTAGGTTCGAACACCTAGGAACCGTGGGGGTGGGTGATCCATTGCGTGAGAGTTTGCATTGTTGTGTGACATTCATGACTTGGTGTGTTAGCATGAAGCATCTTGAGTATAATTTGATATTTGCATGCTATGTGGTGTTTGGGTATGGAGGTTGGACTTTTAGGATGATAAGTTTGGCCCTTGGGCAGCCGGTCAACTGGTTTGGGGTTCGAGTTAGAAAGGCGTTTGGTCGACGTCCGTTCTAACTAGAAATCTGAACGAGTTAGCCTGATTGATGTGTCATTCTGATTAGTGCCCCTCGCTATGTGTTGCCTAAGCTGTATTAATATAACGAGTTGGATAAAGTAATATCTTGTCAAAGAGTGAAGTCATCTGTGAGAGATGAGTTTTCGTGGGCTTGTGTTGATACATCTCCTTGTTCTTTCTTATTCATAGAGAGATGATGCCGAGACGTGGTAGGGGCCGAGGTTGTGGCCGAGGTCGTGCGTTTGCCCAAGTTTCGAAAGAAGGGGATGTTCATGCCCCGTAGGAACAAGTGGGCGGTGTTGATGTTGTTCAAGAGATGCTTACTACGATGAGGACGATGGCCGAGGTGGCTAAGGCCGGAGTGAGGGCCTCTGAGCCCCGAGCCTCTATGGCGATGAGAGAATTCTGGCGGTTAGATCCTCCAACTTTCTCGGGGGAGCCGGACCCCAAAATTGCTACCAAGTGGTTGGAAGTAACCACAACAATCTTAGCTACCCTAGAGATTGGGGAAGATGAGTTGCGTATCAGGTTGGCAGCATTCCAACTTCAAGAAGATGTAAGAGAATGGTGGAAGTTTACTAATACCACCGCAGATGGCGCGTGGACAGCCTTTACCAGGGTCTTTTTGAAAAAGTATTTTTTGGGATCTTCTAGAGACATATATCGGGAGGAGTTTCTCTCTCTCATTCAAGGGAATCTTACCGTGGTCCAGTACGAGGCCAAGTTTGCGAACTTATCGCGGTTCGCACTTGAGATGGTATCAATAGAGGAATTGCGCACCAAGAGGTTTGAAAGAGGTCTTCGACCTTCGATCAAGGATTGAATTGACGCATTAGGTTTTTGGGTGTACTCCGAGGTTGTAGAAGCCGCTATTCGAGTGGAGAATGCAATGGTGGAGAGTTGCAAGATTAGGGAGACTAAATCGCATCAAGGGATTTTCGATGCTCAGTCTGAAGGGCATCAGGTGAAGAGGTAGAAATCAGAAGGATCAAGTTCTTATCCCACGGGATCACAGTTTCAGCCATGGTCGGCACCAGCATCGTCAATGGGTTCATTTGGACGTTTCGAACGTCGGGAATTAGTATGTTACACGTGCAGGTAACCGGGACATCGCTCAAAGGATTGTCAGCAAAGAGGACAGCAGCAGCAACAATAGAGTCAAACTCAGGGGAGGACCCCATTTTCATGTTTTTAGTGTGGTCAGATGGGCCACTTACGACGAGATTTCCCTCAGGGAGGGAGTGTTCAGGGTGCTACTAGAGCACATCGGGTGCAGACATCACAGGGATAATAGGGTTATGGCTAGTCGTAACAACAATCAGGGGCCCAGTCAGTGAGGATAGTAGGAGGTGCTACTTCATCTCAATCAGGACCACGATAAGCCTCGACTCATAGTCGCAACAACAATGAGTCGAGGCTTGGTTTCCTTTTTGGACAGCAAGTGTCGTAGGGCAGCATGATCGGTGTAGATGATGACCTTTGAGCCTAAGAGATAGGACGTAAACTTGTCAAGTACAAAGACTATAGCTAGTAATTCTTTTTCGGTAGTGATATAATTCAACTGTGCATCAGTGAGGGTTTTACTAGCATAGTAGATGGCATGAGGGAGACGGTTAACACGTTGACTTAAGACAGCTCCTACGACGTAGTCCGAAGCATCACACATGATCTCGAAAGTTAGTGACTAATCAGGTGATTGCATAATGGGTACAGTGGATAAGGAGTCACGGAGCTGCTCAAAAGCTCAAAGGAAGGATTCGTCAAAGATAAACGGTGCGTCTTTCGTAAGGAGATCTCAGAGAGGTTTTGAGATCTTAGAGAAGTCCTTTATGAATCTACGATAAAAACCTGCGTGCCCTAAGAACGAATGGACTTGCTGAATAGAAGCAGGGGGAGGAAGTTTCGCAATGAGGTCAACTTTAGCTTTGTCGACTTCTATCCCCCTTTTTGAAACAATGTGCCCAAGCACAATGCCTTGTTGAACCATGAAATGGCTATTTTCCCAACTAAGCAAAAAATTTATCTCCATGCATCATTTGAGAACCTTCGTCATATTTTGGAGACAATCGTCAAATGAGGATCCAAATACAGAGAAGGCATTCATGAAGACTTCTAGGAATTTCTCCCCTTTGTTGGAGAAAATGGCCATCATACACCGTTGAAAAGTTGCGGGCACATTGCATAATCCAAAAAGCATACGCCGATAGGCGAAGGTGCCAAATGGATAAGTGAAGGTGGTTTTCTCTGTTATTAGAAAAACTGCCAAGATCATAGTTTTTGCAAATGATTTTTGGTAAAAAAATTAACTAGACGAGCAAACACCGAAACGGGCTCCAGATAAATTTTTTGACATCGAACGATCAAAATAAAACTCGTGCAACCAAAGTTAATTTAGAATAATACATTTTACCGATCAAATCTTCAACTACGATTTTGATTTCAAGTTGAAGCTCCCATCAGACCTTCTACTGTATTTTCTTATGTGATTCTTGAATATAGTGTGGACAATGATCTATTGAGAACTCGTACCTGCAGAACCTAAACAACTTTAGTCTTGAAGACAAGTAATGAAACTGGTTCAACCTATCGGCATATTCATAAGGCTACAACAGGGACCTGTGGAGTAATTATGAATCAGACTTCTAATGTGACCCAGATACCCATCCAGCGGTTTCTGCAATTAAGTAAACTTTGCAGCGATATCTGTAATTTTGAAAATCTTGTAGCGGTTTCTACAATTTTCATAAAAATACTAAATTATAGTTCACACCACTAAGGAACTATAATTGCACTCTAGCCCATAATCTCAAGACCATCTTGTATTGAGCTCCTGTTATTAAATGCTTAACATTTCTCCCCACGTTAAGATTTTCGATACCCACCAATTAAATTTAATTACTGATAATTTAATTTAATCGGCAACTTTAAATTTCTTAAACCCTTTTGCTTAACTTATTTGACTGCCAGATAATCAAATCCACATATAGGGTTTGGCCCAGTCAAAACTTATAATCTTTCTTAAGGGGGTATAGTCAATCCTGATCATTCGAGATATGAATTTCGTCAATAATTAATATTCACCATATAAATAATACCACTATCTAACTCATCGGGAATATAGACTCATATAAAATCACACCCTCTAATTAATTAAAATAACGAATATTAAATATACGCAAATCAATAACTTTTCAAGATTAAGAGTATAAGTACTATTCATAATAACCTTATGGTGTGAATTAATTTATATAGTCAATATAAAATTAATTACCCCAAATGTCCCGTTTAATACAGACAAAGTGTACTAGCACAGAGAGTCGAAACAATAGATGACACTATTATCTGTTCTCTGTAACCAAGACAGGCCTACTAAAACTCTGTGCTATAGTCGTACCGATGGTATGCCCATTTCCATCTAAACTGTGAACATAAAACTTATATTCTATAAGAATCTAAAATTTGGTCTTCTGTGTATAAGCCGTACTCTACACACCAGATTAAATACTATAGAGAATAAAGGATATCCACTTATAACATTAAAGAAATGATATTGCATACATTGCTTATTAAGATTCTCATAAAAGGAAATTTTAATTTTATTAAAACTAAATTTAGATATTAGAAACATAGTTTTCAGTATACCAACCCTAATAATCCTTCACTTACACTCAAAACCATGCTGCCATACATTTGACTCCCATACTCTCTACATGACTATCAAAAGTCTTAGCGAGTAAACTCTTTGTAAAAGAATCTACAAGGTTGTCTCCTAATACAACTTGGTCAGAGCAACATCACCTCTCTGTACAATTTCTCGTATCAGGTAATACTAACGCTCAATGTGTTTTTCTTTCTTGTAGACCCTTGACTCCTTCGAGTTGGAAATCGCTCTACTATTGTCACACTAAAGTGTAATAACTGACTGAACTAAAGGGACCACCTCTAGATCTAATAGGAAGTTCTTGAGCTATAGGCCTCCTTGGCTGCCATACGGCCTCCACGTACTCTACCTCCATAGTGGAATCAGCAATGCAGGACTGCTTGATACTCCTCTAACTTATAGCTTCACCTCCTAAGTTAAACACATATCCATAGGTAGACTTACGAAAATTCTTGTCATACTAGAAATCTGAGTCTGTGTACGCTAAAGGTACTAGACTGTCTTCCCGATAAACCAACATATAATCCTTAGTTCCTTTCAAGTACTTAATTATATTCTTTACCGCAATCCAATGCACTTGCTCTGGGTTAGACTAATATATGCTAACTACGCCAACGACAAAGCAGATGTCGGGTCTAGTGCAAAGCATAGCATACATGAGGCTTCCTACTGCCGAAGCATAAGGAACCACCTTCATATTCTCTATCTCATCAGGTGTCTTAGGACACTGATATTTGGATATAGTGATTTCATGCCTGAAAGGGAGAAACCCTTTCTTGGAAACCTGCATGCTAAAACGAGTAAGGATATCATCGATATACTTTGGTTGTGATAAGCCCAGCATCCTTTGTTTCCAATCTCACACAAGCTTGATCCCAATGATGTGACTGACTTCTTCTAAGTCCTTCATATTAAACTGCCCAAATAACCATACTTTAACCATAGATAATACCCCCACATCATTTTCGATGAGCAAGATATCATCTACATAAAGTACTAGAAAGATCACCACGCTTTCGTCACGCTTCTTATACACGCTTTCGTCACGCTTCTTATACACACAGAACTCATCCGAACATTGATCAAAACCATAAGATTTTATGATTTGATCAAACCGAGTGTTCCAAGATCTTGATGCCAGCTTAAGTCCATAAATAGATCTCCTAAACTTGCACAACATGTGCTCCTAGCCCTTCGCAATGAATCCGTCTTGTTGTACCATATAGATACACTCGTTAAGACTTTTATTAAGTAAACTTGTCTTGCATTCATTTGCCAAATTTAGTTATCAAAATGAGCAGCAATTGATAAGAGAATCTAGATAGACTTAAGCATGACTACTAGCGAAGAGTTTTCTCATAATCGATCCCTTCTTTCTAGGTGAACCATTTTGCAGCAAACCTAGCTTTGAAGGTTTCAATCTTCCGGTCTTGTCCTCTCTTCTTCTTGTAGATCCACTTGCATCTAATGGATTTTATCCGTTCGGGTGGTTCTACAAGTTTTTAGACCTTATTGGAATACATAGATTTCATCTCTGAATTCATAACTTTTTGCCAAAGACCTGCATATTTGTTTTGAAGTGTTTTATTGTAGTTATAGGGTTCGGCATCTACTTTTGCTGGGATTTTGTTAAAAGACTCTCCCAAAAATATATACCGATCTAGTTGATGAACAATCCTCCCACTACGATGAGGCACTATCTGTGTCTGTGTACAAGCAGTAACACGTTGTGTAAAATCTGAACCTTGTGCATTAGCACCCTGTTCATGATTGGCACATGTTCCGATAATTCTCCTACTACGACGAGGCAATGGGATATCAGTGACTTGTGGTTCCTTTTTCGTTCTACTGGTATTTTCTCTCATTTTTTTCAAAATAATTTTACATTTGGGCCTGTAGTCCATAATATAATTCTCTTTCAAGAATCGGGCATTGGTGCTAATAATGACCTTCTGATCCTTATGATTATAAAATAGACCACCCTTTGTTCCCTTGGGATACTCCACAAAGAAACAGACTTCTGTCCTCGGTTCCAACTTTCCTGCGTTCCCTTTCAGCTGATGTGTTGGACACCCTCAAATCTGATTGTGTTTCAGACTTAGCTTATACCCAGTCCACAATTTTGTGGGAGTAGAAGGTACTAACTTAGAATGTACCAAGTTCAAAATGTAAGCTGCTGTTTCTAAAACGAGTCCCCAAAACTAGTCGGGTAATCATGAATAACTTATCATGGACCTTACCATCTCCATAAGAGTTCTATTTATTCTTTCTGCTATACCATTCTACTGCGGAGTGCCCGGTGTTAGGGTTGGTATACTGAAAATCATATTTTTAGTATTTAACTTTATTTTAAAATTAATTTTTCATTTTATGAGCAATATATGTGTATTATTTCTTTGATATACATTGATATTTAATATTTTGTATAGTATTTAATCTGGTGTGTAGAGTACGACTTGCACACAGAAGATCAAATTTTAGGTTCTTGCAGAATATAAGTTTTATGTTCACAGTTTAGATGAAAATGGGCATACTATCGGTACGACTGTGCCACAGAGTTTTAGTAGACATGTCATGGTTACAGGGAACATATAATAGCATTGTCTATTGTTTTGACTCTTTGTGCCAGCACACTTTATGTGTATTAAACGGGGCATTTGGGATAATTAATTTTGTACTGATTTTATAAATTAATTCGCACCCCAAGGTTATTATGAATTGTGCTTATCCTCTTAATTCTGAAATAATTATTGATTTGCATATATTTAATATTCATTGTTTTGATTCATTAGAAAGTGTGATCTTATATGGGTCTATATTCTCGGTGAGTTGGATAGTGGTATTATTTATATGACAAATATTAATTATTGACAGAATCTACGTCCCGAAAGATCAGGATTGATGATATCCCCTCAAGGATGCTTATAAATTTTAATCGGGCCAAACCCTGCAGGTAGATTTTATTATCTGGCAATCAAATAAATTAAGCGGAATGGTTTAAGAAATATCAAGATGCTGATTAAATTAAATTGTCAGTAATTAAATTTAATTGGTGGGTATCGAGAATCTTAATATGGGGAGAAATGGTAAGCGTTTAATAACAGAAGCTCAATGCAAGAAGGTCTTGAGATTGTGGGTCATAGTGCAATTATAATTCTTTAGTGGTGTGAACTGTAATTTAGTGTTTTATGAAAATTACAGAAATCGCTGTTGGTTTTTCATAATTGCAAATACCGCTATGAGGTTTGCTTAATTGTAGAAATCTTATGTAGGTGTTTGTGTTCCACTAGAAGTCTTACTCATAATTACTTCCCATGTCCTTACTGTAGCCCTATATATACGCGGGTAAACTGAACCAGTTTGAGATTAATAGATCATATTTTGTCTTTCAAGACTAAATATATTTGGGTTCTGTCGGTACGAGTTCTCAATAGACCGTAGCCCACACTACGTTCAAGGATCGCGTAGCGTAATACAGTAGAAGATCTGACTAGAGTTTCAATTCGGAATCAAGTCGTAGTTGAAGATTAAATCGGCAAAAGGTATTCTTCTAAATTAGCTTTGGTTGCACAGGTTTTCTTTTGATCGTTCGATGTCAAAATTTTTATCTGGGGTCGAGTAGATTTAGAAAATTTTTATCTGGTATTCTTCTTAATTTTTTATCTGGTATTCTTCTTAAATTTTTATCTGGTATTCTTCTTAATTTTTTATCGAATTTTTTTTACAAAAACAATGATCTTGGCAGTATTGCCTCCAACAAATTGGTATCAGAGCCGTTTTGTTTTTTTGTTTATGATTTATTGGGGTCGAGTAGATTTAGAACTGTGCTAACTTTGTTTTGCAGGCGTTCTAAATCTCAGTTTTATGATTATCATTTATTTTCATGTTTGATTAAATGCGTTGATGATAATTTAATTTTTTATTCACGGGGTTGAACGTGATAGATTAAATTTTTTTTTAGATCGAATGTGAGCCTACAAGACATAGGTTTCGATATAAAAAAGTTTTGTTCTTTAAGTTTTTTTTTTCTAGTTTATTAGAAAGAAAAATAAGAACAGGTATGGAAGAACGAATGCGGTGGCAACTGGCGGTGGTTGGCAGTTTTAGCCACTGGGTTTTTTTTTTCTTTGCAATTTTTTTTCTAGTTTTTCTGGATAAAAATAAATAAAAATAAAAGGTTCCATCCAAACGCAGCCTAAGGCTGCGGTGACTGAAACGCAGCAATTCCAATACAGTCAAACTTTTGGCTTTGAAGATTGAAAAGAAACAGGCGCCGAATCTGCTTCAGTTTTTTCTTTTCAAAAGAGAAAGAAAGAAAAAGAAAATGGGCAATGATTTTCTTCAGCAATCAGTGAAGCAAAAAAGAAAAGAAAAAAGCTTCAGTGGAGCTCCAGGAAGCAGTTTTTGGCGCAATGGAAAAAGTGAAGCAGTTTTTGGCGCAATCCAAGTGGCGCAAGTTGCGCTGATCAGCCCAAACAGCCGGTTTTTTCCAAGCCATCCAAAGCAGGCTTCGGTGGTTTTCTAGCCAAACAAGAGGCGCAAACAACAGCGCTGTTTTTCCAATACAGACTGTTGCGCCAACTTTGAAGCAATTCCACAAGATGGCCTGTGGTTTTTCAGGCGCTAAACGTGGTGCTGATTTCATCAAACGGTACACTAGTTTCTTCCAAGCAAATTGTTTCACAGCGGCGCAAGAAGAAAAAGAAAAAAGGAGATCAATTTTTTTTTCTTCACAGCAGTGGTTTCCAGTGCAAGCTTACAGGGACAGTATTTTTTTATCAGATAGAATCAAATAATCCTGATACTATCAGAATACCGGAAGATGATAAAAGATTGGATCTTGAAAGCTTATTTCTTTAAACAGGAGACTGAAACTCTTTACAGTTTCAATCCGATCATAAAATCGAAATTTTCATAAAAAAAACTTTAGATATTTTATTTTTTACAAAATATCAATGGTTTTTTTTAAATCAAAAATCTTAGAAAAACGTGAAAATTAATTCTGAATTTTAAATTAATTAAATAAAAAAATATTTAATCGAAATAAATTATTATTTTTTGAAAAATGTAGAATAAAAAATAAAATAAATAAATACTTTTAATCACTATCTTAGCTAAAAAGATGAAAAAAAAAATTGTGCATTTATTAAATTTTATTTGTTACGCATTTAAACACGAAAAAATAGTTTAATAAATCAAAATTTTTTGAATCGTGTACACGAAAAGATATTTAATTCTTTTAGATCGTGTGGCGTTTGAAATTAATAAATTTATTTTAATTAAACGGATTTTTATATCCCTAAAAAATATTTTAAAAATCTAAGTTGGAGAGAAAATTTATTCACAGATAAATACCCCGGTTTTCATCTCCAATTTGTAGGTGAAGCAATTAAACCCTGCGTGTCGGTAGTAAGGCCTTCCTCCCCAACGGACAGTTTAATTGCGGTATCGTCAGTACAAACCTCATTTAGGGATAATTCTAGATAATTGTTAGTGTGTATCACTTTTCCAACTGAAAAATTCATTGCGAAGCGATTAATTTGAGATTAGGTGATGGTTAACACTTAGATGTACATAATAGTATCCTCTTCAACTGAGTCACTGCTATTATATACTGTAACAAAACTATGTCAATTATTTAATTTTACTTGGCATTGTCAGTTGTCTAGATAATAAAATTAAAATGAATTGGCCTGTCTGGTTTTACGAAAGATAGTAAACGTCCTCCCAACGAGGTATGCTATTCTCAGGTTAACAGGCTACTGACGAATTTATTTTAAAATAGTAGAGGGAACCAAATTAAAATAAACTCAAAATTTTGGTCATTATAATTAACAGTTTTATTTAATTATGTGATTCTCAATATTAAAATGGATTTCAACCCACTCGCTTCAATACTCAAAGAAAATAAACTTACGGGACCAAATTTTGTTGACTGAAAATGTAACTCGGATATAGCTTTAACTACAAATAGTATTCCTTCAACACTAGAAAATGTGTTTGTTTCTGA
This sequence comes from Heliamphora exappendiculata, assembly GCA_034768845.1. Lineage (NCBI taxonomy): Eukaryota > Viridiplantae > Streptophyta > Magnoliopsida > Ericales > Sarraceniaceae > Heliamphora > Heliamphora exappendiculata. The sequence continues at coordinate 25,292 of JAOTRH010443249.1, forward strand.
AAAAGATTCTTTCTCTTGGCCGAAAGGCATGAACAACGAAAAGGTTCAGAAACAAAGAGACACGATTTCCAGGGTAGTTAATGGGCCACGGACTGGTATGAAAAAGTCGAAAGGCAGATGTTTTCACTGCAACTATACCCGGCACTGAAAAAAGCTATGTCCAGCATTTCTCAGAAGGCATAACAAATAAGGTAATTTTTGCTAACTGGTTGTGAAAACATGTTTAGCGATATTATCTACTGGTACCTAACGTGTAGATACGGGAGCCACTCATTATGTCTGCAATTCATTGCAATGGTTCTAGGAAACCCAATAATTTAGTGATGGGAAGATTTACCTGCATATGAGCAATAATACCATGGTAATAGATGTTACAGTAGGAGATGTCACTCTCAATTTTAGTAGAGATCAGGTATTAATATTGAGAGATTGTCTTTATGTACCTGCCATTATATGGAACTCATTTTTCTTTTTTTGATTGGCTAAAGAAAGATATTTGGTTTGTTTTAATAACTATTTGATTATTAAGGATAATAAACGGATTATCTGTTCTAGTACATTGGTGGATGATCTTTATATTATTACTTCAATCTCTCATACACTGCAACTGATTGAAATGAATAATACATCTATATTACCATATAAGAGAAAGTTTCTTTTTTTAATGAACTAAACGTTTCTTTGGCACTTACGCTTGGGTCATATTAATCTAAAAAGAATAAACAGACTGGTAGCAGATGGACCTTTGAATTTATTGGAAGTGAACGCACTTTCAATATGTAAATCTTGCTTAGAGGGTAAGATGACCAAGAGGCCATTTTGGGCCAAAGACTATAAGAATAATAAACGGATTATCTGTTCTAGTACATTGGTGGATGATCTTTATATTATTACTTCAATCTCTCCTACACAGCAACTGACTGAAATGAATAATACATCTATATTACCATATAAGAGAAAGTTTCTTTTTTTAATGAACTAAACGTTTCTTTGGCACTTGCGCTTGGGTCATATTAATCTAAAAAGAATAAACAGACTGGTAGGAGATGGACCTTTGAGTTCATTGCAAGTGGATGCACTTTCAATCTGTAAATCTTGCTTAGAGGATAAGATGACAAAGAGACCCTTTTGGGCTAAAGACTATAGAGCTACAGAATTGTTGGAGTTGGTTCATTGTGATGTGTGTGATTCTATGAAACTTCGGGCTAAAGGTGGCTTTGAGTACTTTGTCAGTTTCATTGATGACTACCCAAAGTATGGATACATTTACCTGATGCACCGTATGTCTGAATGCTTTGAGAAATTCAAAGAATTCAAGGCAGAAGCGGAGAAGCATCTGGGTAAAAGTATCAAATCACTATGATCCAACCGTGGTGGGAAATACCTCTTTGGAGAGTTTAAAGACTACTTTTCATCAAAGGGGATAACATCTCAGTTGACTGTACCTAGCACTCCACAGCAGAATGGTGTAGCAGAAAGAAAGAATAAGACTCTTATGGAGATGGTAAGGTCAATGATGAGTTATTCAGGTTTACCACATTCATTTCGGGGACTCGCTTTGGAGACAGCGGCTTACATTCTGAACATGGTACCTTCTAAGTCAATACCTTCTACTCCCATAGAATTATGGATCCGGTGTAAGCCTACTCTAGAACACATTCAGATTTGGGGTGTCCAACACGTGCTGAAAGAGAACGCGGGTACGTTGGAACCGAGGACATAAGTCTGTTTCTTTGTAGGGTATCCTAAGAGAACGAAGAGTGGTCTATTTTATAATTCTAAGGATCAGAAGGTCATTGTTAGCACTAATGCCCGATTCTTGGAAGATGATTATATTATAGATCACAGGCCCAATAGCTAATTATTCTGGAAGAACTGAGAGAAAATACCAGTAGAACGGAAGATGAACCACAAGACACTAATATTCCATTACCTCATCGTAGTGGGAATATTATCGGGATAGGTGCAAATTAAGAACGTGGTGTTGATGCACAGGGTTCAGATTTTGCACAGTCTATTACTACTAGTACACAGACACGGTAGTGCCTCATTGTAGTGGAAGGATTGTTCATCAACCTGATCGGTATATGTTCTTGGGAGAGTCGTTTGACAAGATCTTGACAGAACTTGATACCGAGCCCTGTAACTACAATGAAGCACTACAAGACAAAGATACAGATCTTTGGCAAGGGCTATGAATTCAAAGATGAAATCCATGTATTCCAATCACGTCTAGAAACTTGTAGAACCACCCGAAGAGATAAAATCCATTAGATGCAAGTGGTTCTACAAGAGAAAGAGAGGAGTAGACGGGAAGGTTGAATCCTTCAAAGCTTAGCTTGTTGCTAAAGGGTTTACTCAGAAAGAAGGGATGACTATGAGAAAACTATTTCGTCGGTAGCCATGCTTAAGTCTATCCGGATTCTCTTATCCATTTTCTCACATTTTGATTACAAAATTTGGCAAATGGATGTCAAGATAGCTTTCCTTAACAGAAGTCTTGACGAGTGTATCTATATAAAACATCTAGACGATTCATTGCAAATGGGCAGGAGCACATGTTGTGCATGATTAAGAGATCTATTTATGGACTTAAGTAGGTATCGAGGTATTAGAACACTCGATTTGATCAAGCTATAAAATCTTTTGATTTTGATCAAAGTCCGGATGAGTCTTGTGTGTACAAGAAGCTTGACGGAAGCATGGTGATCTTCCTGGTACTTTATGTAGACGATATCTTGCTCATCAAAAATGATGTGTGGGCATTATCTACGGTTAAAGTATAGTTATCTGGGCAGTTCGATATGAAGGACTTGAGAGAAGCCAGTCACATCATTGGGATCAAGCTTGTGTTAGATCGAAAACAAAGGATGTTGGGTTTATCACAAGCAAAGTATATCAACCATATCCTTGCTCGCTTTAACATGCAGGATTCTAAGAAGGGGTTTCTCCCTTTCAGGCATGGAATCACTCTATCCAAGTATTAATGCCCTAAAACACTTGATGAGATAGAGAAGATGAAGGCGGTTCCTTATACTTCGGCAGCACGAAGCCTCATATATGCTATGCTTTGCACTAGACCCGATATCTGCTTTGCCGTTGGCATGGATAGCAGATATCAGTCTAATCTAGGGTAGGAGTATTGAACTGCGGTAAAGAATATAATCAAGTACCTGAAAATGACTAAGGTTTATATGTTGATTTACCAAGCAGACAGTCTAGTACCTTTGGGGTACATAAGACTCAGATTTTTAGTCAGACATAGAGTTTACATTAGGAGATAACCTTGCAGATCCTTTACAAAAGAGTTTACCGATTAAGACTTTTGATAGTCATGTAGAAGGCATGGTAGTCAGATATATGGCAGTTAAAATTATGTTTTTAGTATTTAATTTTATTTTAATAAAATTAATTTTTTATTTTATGAGAATCTTTATGAGTAATGTATGTGTATCATTTTTTTGATATACATGGATGTCCAATATTCTGTATGATATTTTATATGGTATGTAGAGTACGATTTGCACACAGAAGATCAGATTTTAAGTTCTTGCAGAATATAAGTTTTATATTCACAGTTTAGATGAAAAGTGACATACTATCGGTACGACTGTAGCACAGAGTTTTAGTAGACCTGTCATGGTTACGGGGAACAGATAATAGCGTCATATATTGTTCTGACTCTCTGTGCCAGTACACTTTGTGTGTATTGAACGGGACATTTGGGGTAATTAATTTTGTACTAACTATATAAATTAATTCACACTCCAAGATTATTATGAATAGTGCTTATTCTCTTAATCCTGAAATAATTATTAATTTGTATTTATTTAATATTCGTTATTTTGATTCATTAGAGGGTGCGATCTTATATGAGTTTATATTCCTGGTGAGTTGGATAACGGTATTATTTATATGGAAAATATTAATTATTGACGAAATTCACATCCCGAAAGATCGAAATTGACGATACCCCCTTAAGGATGCTTATAAGTTTTGATTGGGCCAAACTCTACAGGTGGATTTAATTATCCGGCGGTCAAATATGTTAAGCGGAAGGGCTTAAGGAATATCAAGATGCTGATTAAATTAAATTATCAGTAATTAAATTTAATTGGTGGGTATCGAGAATCTTAACGTGGGGAGAAATGGTAAGCATTTAATAACAGGAGCTCAATGTAAGAAGGTCTTGAGATTATGGGTTATAGTGAAATTATAGTTCTTTAGTGGTGTGAACTGTAATTCAGTATTTTATAAAAATTACAGAAATCGCCTTTGGTTTTTCATAATTGCAGATACCGCTATGAGGTTTGCTTAATTGCAGAAACCGCTGGCAGGTGTTTGTGTTCCACTGGAAGTCTTACTCATAATTACTCCTTAGGTCCTTGCTGTAGCCCTATATATACGCGGATAGGCTGAACCAGTTTGAGATTGATTGATCATATTTTATCTTTCAAGACTAAATATATATAAGTTCTGCCAGTACGAGTTCTCGATAGACTGTAGCACATACTACATTCGAGGATCGCGTAGGAGAATACAGTAGAAGATCTGACTAGAGCTTCAACACGGAATCAAGTCGTAGTTGAAGATTAGATTGACAAAATGTATTCTTCTAAATTATCGTTCGACGTCAAAATTTTTATCTGGAGCCCGTTTTGGCGTTTGCCCGTATAGTTAATTTTTTATCGAAAATCGTTTGCAAAAACAATGATCTTGGCAGTATTGCCTCTAACACCCGGTGCAGTCAATTGGAATATAATTTCTTTTGATGACAAGTAGTCCCTAAACTCTCCAAAGAGGTACTCCCCAACACGGTCAAATTGTAGTGATTTGATACTTTCATCCAGACGCTTCTTCACCTCCGCCTTGAATTCTTTGAATTTCTCAAAGCATTCAGACTTACAGTGCATCAGGTAAATGTATCCATACCTTGAGTGGTCATCAATGAAACTGACGAAGTATCTAAAGCCACCTCTAGCCCAGATTGTTGTAGGACCATACACATCAGAATGAACCAGTTTCAACAATTCTCTAACTCTATAACCTTCGGCCGAAAAGGGCCTCTTAGTCATCTTATCCTCTAAGAAGGATTTACAAACTAGAAGTGCATCTACTTCCAATGAACACAATGGTCCATCTTCTACCCATCTGTTTATTCTTTTTAAATTAATATGACCCAAACATAAGTGTCAAATAAACATTTAGTTCATTAAAAAAAATTCTTATACGGTAAATTAGATGTGTTATTCAATTCAGTTAGTTACAGTGTAGGAAAGATTGGAGTAATAACGTAAAGATCATCCACTAATGTACCAGAACAAATAACCCGTTTATTGTCCTTAATAATCACATAGTTATTAAAATAAATCAAATATTCGTCTTTAGTTAATCTAGAAACGAAAACTAAGTTCCTTCTGATGAAAGGTACACAAAAATAATATCTCAATATTAAGACCCAATCTCTACTAAAACTTAGAGTGACATCCCACCGCAACTGCTGTTACCTTTGTATTATTGTCCATATGCGGGTAAATCACCCAATCACTAAGTTGTCGGGTTTCTTAGAACCCCTACAATAAATTGCAGACATGATTAGTGGTTCATATATCTACACACCAGGTACCGATAGATAACACCGCTAAACATATTTTTACAACCAGTAAACAAAAATTACCCTATTTGTTTAGCTTCTTGAGATAAAATGGATATTGCTTTTCCAGTACCGTGTCTAGTTGCAGTGAAAACATTTACCTTTTGATTTTTTTATACCAGTACGTGGCCTACTAACTACCTTGGAAATCGTGTCACCCTGCTTCTAAATATTTTTCTTTTTCATGCCTTTCGGCCTAGAGAAAGAATCATTTTAAAAAATAAACACATTTTCTGGCATCGAAAGAATGCCCTTGGTAGTTAAAGCTATATCTAAGTTACTTTTCTAGTCAACAAAATTCGGTCCCGTTAGTTTGTTTTCTTTAAGTATAGAAGCGAGTGGGTTGAAAGCTATTTTAATCCTGAGAATCACATAATTAAAATACCATTAATTATGATAAGCAAAACTTTGAATTTATTTTAAGTTTGTTTTCTTTACCATTTTAAAAATAATTCGCCAGCAGCCTGGTACCCTGTGAATAGCATGCCTCGATGGAAGGACGTCTACTATCCGTCGTTTGTCTAGATAGACCAATTCCTTTTAATTTTATTATCTAGACAACAGATCCTACCAAGTAAAATTAAATAGTTGACATAATTTTAGTCTAGTATATAATAGCAGTAACTCAGATGTAGAGGATACTATTATATACAGCTAAGTGTTAACCACCACCCAATCCCAAATCAATCACTTCGCAATGAAGCCTTCAAATGGAGAAGTAATCCACACTAATAATTATTCAGAATTATTTCTAAAAGAGATTTGTACTCATGATACCGCAATTAATCTGTCCGATGGGGAGGAATGCCTTACTGCCAACACGCAGAATTTAATTGCGTCGCCTACAAACTGGTGATGGAGATCACGGAATTTATTTGTGAATAAATTTTTTCTCCCACTTAGATTTTTAAAATAATTTTTAGGGTTATAAAAATTTATTTAATAAAATAAATTTATTTATTTTGAAAACCACACGATTGTAAAAATTCTAATTTATCAAACTATCTTTTCATGTTTTAATGCATAACAAATAAAATTTAATAGATACACAGTTTTTCCTTCAGCTTTTCAGTTAAGGAAGTGATTAAAGAAATTTATTTATTTTATTTTTCGTTTCACATTTTTTTAAAAATAATTATTTATTTAGAATAAATATTTTTCTATTTAATTAATTTAAAATTTGAAATTAATTCTCACATTTTATCAAAATATCTAAAGTTTTTCCATTTAATTAAAATTAATTAATTAAAAAAACTTAAATTTATTTTTTATTATAAAATATTTTAATTAAAACTGAATTTTTGAATTAATTAAATTAACAGGATAAATAAAACAAATATACAGCATTCACGCAGTTC
>JAOTRH010443258.1:0-32302 GCA_034768845.1 Heliamphora exappendiculata
TTATTTATAAATTTTATTAATATTATTTTTTAAATTTCAAAAATTATATCCATAATATTTTTATACTAGTTTCATTATACGTTATTTTTTTAATAATTTTTTTTATTTTCAGCCCCCAATTAAATACGAAACAAAAATAGAATAACTAATCCTGACCCCGGCCGCGTCATTGCCATTCCTAATCCTGAGTCTTTTAAACGAAGATTTCCAGTGACTTTCCAACCCTATCTTCTCTCCATCCAAAACACACAGAAGTGAAAGCTTTGAATCCGAAAGAAAAGAAGCATTAGCTTTCTAGAGAGAGAGAGAGAGATGGAGAAGATAAAGCACAGCACCATCTTCGTGAGCGGCATAAACATGCACGTAGCAGAGATAGGCGAAGGCCCGGCGATTCTGTTCCTTCACGGCTTCCCGGACCTCTGGTACTCCTGGCGCCACCAGATGCTCTCCCTCTCCTCCCGCGGCTACCGCTGTATCACCCCCGACATGCGTGGTTACGGCGACACCGACGCGCCGCCCTCCGCCCTCCGACTCCAGCTACACCGTCTTCCACATCACCGGCGACGTCATCGCCCTCCTCGACGCCCTCGGCCTCGAGCAGGTTTTCTTGGTCGGCCACGACTGGGGGGCCTTCATGGCCTGGTACTTCTGCTTGTTCCGCCCCGACCGGGTCCGCGCCTTGGTCAACACCAGCCTAATCTTCAAGCCGAGGAACTCTTCCACAAAACCCGTACATTCCATGCGAGCTGCTTTTGGTGATGACTACTATATTTGCCGATTTCAGGTGAGTGCTTGTTACATCTGTTGAAGATTTCGGAACTATTATGTTGTTTTCACAACTATTCAAATTAGTTTTGTTTCGTCCAATTTTGCCGGAAATCCCAACATTTGGCGTCTTCTCCTGCATATAATCTGAACATTTGGGGAGCTTTTTAGCAAAAAAAAAAAAAAAGCCTAGTTAAGTTGGTTTTTTTTTTTCGTGTTATATAAATTTTTTAAGGTTTTGATTAAAAAAAATTTCTTTTCTGTTGTGGGGAATCTAAAAACTATATTTTTTGGGCTAATATTGAAAAAAAAAATCATTAAAAATAAAAAAAAATCATTAAAATTAAATTATTCCAAACACAAGCTTAGGATTTACGATGAAGTAAGAGTCACCCTTGTATTCTCCTTTTATAGTGGTTCTTCTACCCATCTTTGCCCATGGATGTAGGCTTATTAGCCGAACCGCAAAGATTATCTTTGTGCATACTGCACGATTGATCTGTTTGTTTTCGCTTTTTTGTGTTCTGTCAAAACATTTACTCACCCATGTTTTTTTTTGTTTGTTTTTCAAGTTAATAATTTGGAGCGGATTAAGAACTCTCACTACCCAGCGGTTATTTTTTAGAGTTATCTTAATTCGAATTGAAGTTTTGGTCTGCTAGTATTGAATATTGGGCGTTTGGGATGATAATTGAATACCAAGGGAATCTGTCTTCATGCTGTTTGTGGATTCAAGGTTATTTTGTTCTTTTGCTGATGGGGCCTTTTACTCCTATTTTATCTATCAAAGATTGGAACACGATATTGAAACAATATTTGTATACAGTAAATCTTAGTCATGGATGTTTTGAAAAATGTTTTATATAAAAATTCTGTTTGTATTGCATAGGGGTGTAAACTTGGCTTGTGGCCGGCTCGCAGCCCGGCACTATAGCAGCCTGGCCTGACCTAAGATCACCCAAGCCTGAAAATCCTAGGAACGGGCCTGGCTGCTTCTCAAGCCCGAAACCTGGCCCTTTTGGCCTGAATATTAATATATATTAAGTAAACCATATACTAATATAATAAAATATAAACTTATACACTAATAAAGTATAAACTTATATAATAAACTAATAATAAAATAATAAGCTACTAATAAACTAATAAATTAATATTAGACTATAAACTTATATAATAAACTTATATATTACTACTAAACTAATAAATTAATATTAGACAATAAACTTATAAACTTATATAATAAATTACTAATAAACTAATGGTAGACCATAAATTTATAAACTAAGTAACTAATAAACTAATAAAGTTATAAATTTATAATAAACTAATAAATAAACTTATAATAAACTATAAAGTATAAATTTAATAATTTATAGTTTGCACAACAACAACTCAAAAAATTAAAAAAACAAGAAAAAAAATGAAAAACTCTCAAAAAGCCTGCAAAAGCTCGGCTCGTGGCCCAAGCCTGTGCCCCTACCCCTAGGCCTGGGCCTATCCCTCCCCCAAAAAGCTCGGCCCGGCCCGGACTTTTGGCAGGAGCGCGCTGGGCTTGGCCCACCCTAGTCACGGCCAGGCCGGGTAAGATCGGATCAAAATTACATGCCTGGTATTGCATAACTTCTAAAAACTCAATTAGTTTGAACTTGGATTCCGAAACAAATTGTTGGCGAAAAAGGATTTCTCTATTTTGAGTATAGAGAAGAACTTGGGTAGATCCAGGGTCATGGATGCAGGTAGTGTTTTTGGCTAATAAGAGCAGTTCGAACGACCATCTTGTCCACTCACTTATGCTGGTTTAAATGCTTAGATTCACATATATGGTATTACTTGCCAATTTGTCGCATTTGTGGTATGCTGGTATGCTCTTATTGGCCAGCTACACTTGACCCAAAAAAAAATTAGTGGCAACTTGCACCTATAGATCCAGGAAGATTTTACGATACCTAATCGTTTCTATAAAAAGGCATATGAACTGTATACCCGTTTTCAAATGACTCATGTTTTGGTATGGGAGAAAAAGAGAAGGGTTCGAGGGTTCCCTTTTATGTGTGGGAAGATGTTAGACACCCCACATCATCATTTCGATAGTGCATTTCTGTATAAAATAATATGCTTGAATCAAATTTCTTCATGTCTTGTCTCGATAAAAACTTATGAAACTTTAAGGGACTTAGAGTCTATTTGTTGAAGAATTTATTAAACACTCGTTTTGTATTCAAAGCCTGTTAAGGATCATGTTGGATATTTGGCTGATGAAGTGGAGTCTAACGCGGCGGCTGTCATAAGAGAGATGTCCATTATCCTACCATTGTCTCTCCATAAAATCACATACACATTGCACCCCAACACAAGGTAAGAATGTTTTCATGACAAAATAAGTCAACTTGACAAGGTGGGATATTTGCCACACAAAAATGGACTTAACTCTCCCAATTATGAAACAAAGTTGGTTTCAGGTATGTGAACGTTGCTAATCAATGAGCTAATTCATTTTTGTTGGTTTACTTCATTTTGCATGAGAGAATTAAAACACTATTCTTTTCTTCGACTCTGTCATATGAATGGCAAACTGAAGGGAGAGAATCTACTACTTTTAGAATATTGTTAGAGCATGTTAGTTTAGTACCATGGTTATAAAATCTCCCCTTTTAGGTGGTTGCTAGGTAGCATACAGTTCTTGTTCTTGGCCCCATATCTTAAAGAATATGCATTTTCCCCCCCTGTAGGAACCTGGAGTGGTAGAGGAAGAGTTTGCTTGTGTTGACACTGTAAGGCTAATAAGGGCTTTTCTTACAATTAGACAACCTGGTCCACTCTGTATACCTAAAGAAATGGGGATTGTTGAAGCACTCCAAGCTCCAACTATCTTACCCTCTTGGCTGTCAGAAGCCGATCTGAATTATTATGCCACCAGATTCAACCAGAAAGGTTTCACAGGTGGATTAAATTACTACAGAGCTTTGGACCTGTAAGTTTGCTTTGACATGTCCATAACATCCAATGAGGAGACATATATGTACATGATGTTGATGCACATGCTTGTTTTGTATTTGATTTCTATCACTAATTGCTATGATTTCGAATCTGAGATCAGTTACTGGCTAGACATGAATGTACTTACGTGATGGTCACGTATGGCGGTCCTATCAACTTGTGAAAGCACCGCCTATGCAAGCCAGTTAACGTATTTTTCTTATTACTGCAGAACTTGGGAGCTAACGGCACCATGGACCGGGGCACAAATAAAGGTGCCCGCTAAATTTATCGTGGGGGATAAGGATGTGTCCTACACTAGCCCAGGTTTCAAGGAGTATATAGACAGTGGTGCTTTCAAAAGAGTTGTTCCATTGTTGGATGAAGTAGTTGTAATGGAAGGCGTAGCCCACTTTCTCAACCAAGAGAAGCCAGAGGAAATCAGTGCTCACATCTTTGACTTCATCCAGAGGTTTTGATCCGAGTTTGTTAATCTCTTCGTGCCAATTTCATGTAAGCCGATTTGGTGTTCACGTGCAGAATGAGATTTAACCTGCAAAAGAATAATCGGTTTTGATCAAGTCAAAAAAAAAAAAACATATATTCGATGTATGTGGTTCTGAACTACTGATACACTTAGAAATATTGGAATCCATTTTCACCCTTTGAACAAACATAATGGTTTCTTTTGAGAGGATATGTTCTTTTGAAATGAATTTTGGTGAGGGATGCCAAGAAACCCACTCATGAAATAGTTGCTGATATTATGGCGTAATTAGCGTAACATCAAATAATCAAAATGATTAAATGACACTAACTATACAGAATCCCCCTTATATCGGTAGATAACTCTATTTGGCAATCAAATATTTAATCTTGATTCCAATATAATACAGAAAAAGGGAGCACCAACCGTAGATTGCCAACCCCACTTACTATGCACCAACCATTGATTCGCAATCCTACTGATACGATGGAGACAAAAAAAAATGGAGTCATGAATTCAAACTCCTTGAATTAGGGAAATGTTATCCAAATATCAATGAGTATCTCATAAATCACGCCAACTACTTTAAATACTACATATATCATTTAACCGAATTATTAAGGGTAGAATAGTCAATACATTACATTTATTTAAAAAATAGGACTAAACATAATAAAATAAATTTGACAAGACCTAAACTCTTATAACATCTATAAATAGGATTAAAGCTCAAATAATTCTAAATTTTATGGTTTTTTAAAAAAAGAGATTATTATTTTCAAAACAAGGGGGAAAATTTATTAACTCGATGTCTAATAAACATTTTGAACTTTTAATTTTATCCATGAAATGCTTAAAACAATTTGATTTTGATCAATTTAATTGTTAGCTTATGTCAAAAAGTTGTATAATTAGATGTCGTGGTTATAATTTTAATTTCGTCAATTAATACTTTAGTCGACATTTAATCACATTAGCTAATTGTGTTATTTTTTAGGATAGTTAGTCTCAAACTGCTAATAGATTGAAAATAAATAGTTTTTAATTATTCAATTAAAAAATCATATAATTTACGAAGGGATGAATCCAACTTGCACCACATCTAAATCAAGAGTCCCATTCCAGTGAGGCAGAAATGGACCCTGAGGTTGGGCGAATAGTGAAAGAGTTCACCTCGTTCGTCCGAGTTTCAGTGATGAGAAGAGCAGTTATACCCCCTAAAGGAAGAGCTTAACAGTAAGACAACCGCGGAGAGATAAAAGAGCTTATTCCACCACTCATGCGAGCACTAACATGATAAAATAGCTCTCAGAGAGGCATGGGTGCCCCAGCATCCCAAGAGTCGATAGAAGGATGGTTGAAGCTAGGTTGAGCTATCAAGAGTGGATGGTCGTCTCTCCTTTCGCCGTGCGCATAGAGTTGACAAAGCCACCGAGAAGCTTTTCTTTACTGAAGTTCAATTCCTACAATGTACAAAGCTGTCGAAGACCTAGAGTCCATCCTGCTCTACCCTGAAGATCCAGGAAAGTTTTTCTTGCTCAACTCCACCATAGCATGAGGACAACAAGAAAACTGAAATACTCCAGCTTCTAATGTTAATTTAGCTCATAGGCCGGTGAAGCAACGCAGCAGACGCTCGGCCCCACATCATGCCGAAGCAGTGGCCAATGAAGTCAGCAAATTGTTGGAAGTACAACAAACTCTTGGTCCCACATCTTTTCTTGTGTTGCTTATTGTGATGGATCTGTAGTTCAAAAGCATTTTTTTAATTTAAATTTGAGATGGGATAAGATCTAGACATAAGTGGAGTTTCCACCGATTGGAAAGGAATTTTTCCTATTGATTTTTTACTCTCTTCTCACATGCTTAGGTTATATATATATATATAAAGTTCACTAAACATTAAAAGTAAATAAATAAGCATTCATTCCAAACCAAGACTGAGTAGATTATATCATCCATTTTTTTGGGTTGCTTTGTCAATCCTCTCATCTCAGATAACACGAGACATGGTGGGTTTTTTTTCCTTCCCATTTTAACGAGGTCTTCCAATTCGAGCGGTGGATCCTCATAATTAATATGGAAAAATTCATTTGTTTTATTTAAGGAAAATATTATTAGAAAATTAACACAAAATAATCTCAGTCGTTTATGATGAAGATTCCTTTCTATGTTAATTTGCAATTTATTTCTGTATTTATAATAATACTCTTTAGTTAAAATGTTCACCTACATGATTGAATTTTCGTTTGATCCTTTTGCATAGCAATTCTTTCTAATATAGTAACTTCTTTTAACTTAAATTCAAATCCTCATATTTTTTCAAGTTTCTTTTCATCACCGAGAAATTTAGAAGTAAAAATTTAAATAAGATAAAAAGCTATTTAATGGCCTTATAACATATATATTTTCTTCATTTTTAGTGATTTTTTAATTTTTAAATTAAACCATATTACTTTTTAAATTTATCTACTCATGTGTTAATCAGAATAACAAAATGATCTCATTCGAAAGGAAATTCTCTTCGAAATACCCAAGCGATTGCATGCAAATTTTATACCTTGTTTCAATATTTTGCTAGAAAAAGCCACAGATGATAAAATCAAAGTAATAAAATTAAAATTTTATTAATTTCGACGAATGAACCGATTATAGAGACTAAGTTCTACTACTTTATGAACTTAAAAAGAAAATTACAAGAAAATTAAATAAAAAATAAAAAAAAAATAGAGGCGATTTGCCAAATTGTGTGTTGTCACTTACAATGTTTACAATACTAATATTTATAGAAAATTTCATAAATAACTCTATACAATCGCTATTAACTTCCCACTACTTAAGCATATTACTTCTTTTAATCGCTGGCGCCACTTGTCATTATTAAGCATATTCAATATGAGCATTTTAAATGTATGTATTATTTTTTCATCAAGCCTTTATAAATAATGGTAGGCTATTTAGATAAAAAATAATATTCTCAATAGAAAATTATAAATTATAATATAAACAAATGTCTCCCAAACTATTTAAGAATGAGAACTATCGAATTTTTAAAAAATTGTACAATTACACAAAAATTAAATTTTTAATAACCATGAATAACTAAAATTATTCTTGGCACAATTTTTTTATAATTTTTTTTTATTTTTATTTCATGGGCCTTTGTATAAAAATATAGTCTAACTTAAAAACTAAAAACTTTTTTTCCCAAACAAGTGTGATTGATTGCCTTCACGTCGATTTGACTTCAACAGTCCCTCCTTTGTTTTTTCGTCGGTTTGCCTTTGAAGGCAGCCCTTTCGAAGGCAACTTGTTTGATTTGCCTTTCAACAGTCCTTCGAAAGCAGCTTTTTCAACAGCTCTTTTAACAGTTTCACGTCGATTTACCTTCGAAGGCTGCTTTTTGGAAGGCAGCCAAAGCATTTTTTTTTTCCCGAAGGTAGCTTTTACTTTTCGAAGGCCAATTGAAATGTAAATTTCTTTTTTTATAATATCTCTCTCTCTCTCATTTGTAATTCTCCCGTCGAACTTTGATGATTTTTTTGTTGTTGTGGATATCTCTCTTTTGAAATTCTCTCATCCAACTTCTATAAAAAAAAATTTTAATTTCTCTCTTTTGGAATTCTTTCATCAATTTTTTTAAAAATTTTCAATTAAGCCATTATGAGCTTATAAATTTGCCCCACATGCATATTAAAAGCATATTTTTTACCATTATTTTGATCGAAATTTTGTTATAATCATATTTTGATCATTGTTTTTTATTAAAATTTCACATCATTTTTTTATGAAACATATTTTAACTATTATTTTGAAGCTATTATTTTGATTTTGTATTTTTGCTTCATAATCATAATATTAATAAATCAACACTTATATTTTCGACTTTGTTTTTATAAATCAATAGAAAGCATTTTTTGTTAACCTTTCAATAGGCTTTCAAAAGAAAAATTTTGCTTTTGATTTTTTTTTTTTATAATTTCATTTGGGAACAAGTTGGAATAATTCTAATTTTAACAGGGAAATTTTTTCATCGAAAATATTGATAGAAATTTTTTTTCTTTCTTTTTACTTTCATTGATTTGGAAAAGCAAAAAACTCTTCCATTGAATTTGATTAATTTTTCTTTTTTCTTTTGTTGCCATTCTTTAGCATTATATTTTGACAACACAAAATTCAATTCAGCCATTATTGGCTCGGGAAGTTACCTCCCAACCTTTCGAATGTTGGAAATATACGAATCTTGAACAATTTAAATTTTTTCTTCGTTATTAGTTATTATTTGTTGGCCAATTGGGGAGAAAATTTTTAAAGATTGTTCAACCTTTGTTACGGGTTGTTCAATTTGGCTATTGGCCATTATTTGTTGACCAACTACATAGAAAATTTTTAAAAATTGTTGAACTTGTGTTATAGGTTTCTTCAATCTTATAAAAATTAACATGCGTTTTAGATTGTTCATTCCTACAAGATTCAACCTGTTATATAGGTTACTCAATCCTATATAAGGATCAACTTGTAATGTGAGTGGAAACACCTCGTAAAGAGAATTATAATACACTAGTGATAGAGGATAATATACCTTTTAATAAGGATTATAATAAACTAGTAATAAAAATTGATACATCTCATAACGAGGATAATAATATACCTGTTGTTGGTAGTCCATTGTAAAGACTACGGATGCATATATTACTTCATATTTATAGCCATTCATAACTCTCCATACTGCTGTCTTCATCTACATTTTTTCTGACTTAGTACGATATCCCATCGGGCGTGCCAAATTTATTAACCAGAATAACAAAATGATCTCATTCGAAAGAAAATTCTCTTCGAAATGCTCAAGCAATTACGTACGGGTTCTATGTCTTGTTTTAGGATTTTATCAGAAAAAGTCACAGATAATGGAATCAAAGCAATAAAATCAAAATTTTGTTAATTTCGACGAAGGAACCGATTACAGAGACTAAAATCTATTTCTATGAATTTAAAAAGAAAATTATAACAAAATTAAATAAAAAATAAAAAAAATAGAAGCGATTTGTTAAGTTGTGTGTTGTCTCTTACAATATTTACAATACGAATATTTATAAAAAATTTCATAAATAATTTCTTACAACCGTCATTAATTTTTCACTATTTAAGTATGTCCCTCACTACTTAAGTATGTAATTTCTTTTAATTGCTGGTATCACTTGTCATTGTTAAGCATATTCAATATGAGTATTTTAAATGTATATATTATTTTTTATCAAACGTCTTATAAATAATGGTAGGCTATTTAAACAAAAATAATATTCTCAATAGAAAATTATAAATTATGATGTAAACATCTTGATAAACTAAAAATAAAAAAATTCAAGAAAATAAAAAAATAAAAAAAAAATAAATAACTTGAACTATTAAAGTGAACTTATTTGAAGTCTAAATAAATAAGTCTAAAATTAACTAAATAAAAAATCTGAAGAAAAGGTGAGCCCTTGATTTTTGACTGGGACTATTAGTTTGCATTTGGTTTAGTTTTTTTTTAAAGAATTTTTTATATAAAAAATAGATATAAAAAAATATTTTAAAAAATTAATTAATTATAATAAGAGATCTAACAAATTATTTACAAAGTTTTTACACAAAAAAGTTTTAGAAAAAAACTAGGCCTAACATTATTCTCTTATTTTGTTCCACCGTTACTTCAATTGTGGAATGATTTTTTATTTATTTATTTAAGGAGGGAGAGTTTGGGACCAAAATTCCACTAATAGAATATTATTCTATTATTTGTAAGAATTTTCTTATTATAAAAAATTTATATGTGACCTACATAAATATTTATAATTATTTAAACTATTTAATAAGTTATAAATAAAAAAAATATTTATTACATTTAAAAAATATTAATAAAAAGTTAGGTCTATTTGTAAATAAATTTCTATTACAAATAGATACAATTAGTATGGTATTTTTTGATCGAAAGTTATTATTATTTATAAATAAAAAGTAAATTTTAACTTAGTTTTAAACAAAAATACTTGTAATTTATTAACAATTTTCATCAAAATAATTATAGATTAAAAGAATTACTTTGTAAGTATAAATTTTTTTAGCATTTAAATAATTATAATTGAAAATATATTATTTATATTTTTGATATGTATATATATATATGTGTGAAATGTATTATTATTATTATTATTATTATTATTATTGAATAAACAGTAAGCTACTCACACCGAATGTAGATAGGAGAGCAGTGCGAATCAAACTGACGTTGAAAGTATGTGATAATGGGAGCAAACGCACGTGACAACTCTCTGGGGTGTAAACGTGGGAAAATTATTAAGTATTGTTAATACTTAGTCAATATCATATTATATTTTTAATAAATAAATAATTATAATTTATACATTTAAAATATTATTTATTTTTTAATTATTTAATAAAAATAAATTATTATTTTACTGTAAAATTTATAATTATTATATTAAATAAAAATATCACATAAACTTATCCTCTAATACTCCACCGAATAATTACTCGTAATGGAGACAGCTAGATCGGATTCCAAAATTTCAAATTTCGCTTAATCACTTTAGGAAAAGTACTTCAATCACCAATTAATAATATTTTTTTTTATTAATACATCAATGTTAAATAAAGGGTCTAATTTTAGATAATGATTTATTTTATTTTATTTTATTTATTATTTATTATTTATTATTTTAATTATAAATTATAATTGTTTTTTATTTTCATTATAAATTATAATTTTTACTAAATATTTATAATTTTTTTTATAAATTATAATTTATAAATTATTAATTTTAACAATTACAAACATCACAATTGTATAAATTGTTTTAATAAGAAAAATATAAATTTTAGGATAAATTACACTTAGATCCCTTGCATTCTTATTATATATTACTGTCTACTCATTTATTTTTAAAAATCACACTGTCCCTCTTAACGCATAACACCGTTAATGCCAAGGCCAAAAAGACCAGAATACCCTTAATAAAATTTACGCTGCCACCCAACCTCTTCTCTCAAGTCCCTCCCCACCGGTAACCCCAACCCCCACCGACCCACCGGCAACCCTACACCCCACTAGCGACCGCAACCCCCACACCTCACCGACCTACCAACAATCCCAAATCCTAGCGACGCCAAGCCCCACAGCCCTACCGGCGACCCCAAACCCTTCTGATCATCGCTAATGCTTCGCATACACATATACACACACACATATACATACACTTTTCTCTCATCTTCTTCTCAATCTCAATCTCTGAGCTCGAAATAGAAATCGAGAGACAAAGAGAGTGCGGCGCGGTGATGGTGAAGGTTTGGGGTGAATGGTGGTGATTTTAAATCCACACACACACAAACACAAACACAAACACACAATAAGCACGTCACAAACTGCGACAACTCCCAAATAGAAATTAGCGCCGTCGTCGATGGTGCCGTTAAACGCACGAGCACAGAAGGGGGTGAGGGGTGTTTTGTGGTGGTGGTGAGGGTTTGGGGTTTGGGTTAGAATTCGAGACATCAAAATCCCTCACTCGCCATTTTCTCTGATCTGAGCTTCATAATGAGCTCAGTTTCTCAAATTCAATGTGTACGTATATGTGTATGTATATGTGTACGCGACGTGTGTGTGTGTGTTTGTGTTTGTGTTTGCGGTGGTGGTTTTGCAACAGAAATCAATAGTTCTTCATGTGTGTATGTGTGCGCGAGTCGTGTAGTGGTGCGGTGGTGCGGTGCGGTGGTGGTATTCAATCGAACGGGGCGACAGTGGTGGTGTAGGGTTTTTGTGCGGTGGTGGTGAGGGTTTAAGTGACGGTGAAACCGGCGACACTATCTCCGGTAACGGCGCTTGGGCTAAAGTTTTGGTGTGAGTGAGTGAGGAAAGAGAAAGGGCATGGAAGATGAACAGTAAAATTAGAATTTTTTGTTAAATTTTAGTTGATTTCATATCATTCTGTTAAGTCAATTAACTGCTGACTAATAAATGGACTAAAATATTATTAATTTTAAAAAAATAAGAGAAGTCAGCGTGATTTTTAAAAATAAAAAAACAGATAATAATATATAATAGGACTACAGGGCTCTTGAGTGTAATTTACCCTAAATTTTACCTACAAAGACAAACAAGTCATCGTCTTCATATCAGCAAGCGCCTTTTAAACGAAAATTTCCTGTGACTTTCCAACCTTATCTTCTCTCCATCCAAAACACAGAAGTGGAAGCTTTGAATCCGAAAGAAAAGAAGCATTAGCTTTATAGAGAGAGAGAGAGAGAGAGAGAGATGGAGAAGATAAAGCACAGCACCATCTTCGTGAACGGCATAAACATGCACGTAGCAGAGATAGGCGAAGGCCCGGCGATTCTGTTCCTTCACGGCTTCCCGGACCTCTGGTACTCCTGGCGCCACCAGATGCTCTCCCTCTCCTCCCGCGGCTACCGCTGTATCACCCCCGACATGCGCGGTTACGGCGACACCGACGCGCCGCCCTCCGTCTCCAGCTACACCGTCTTCCACATCACCGGCGACCTCATCGCCCTCCTCGACGCCCTTGGCCTCGATCAGGTCTTCTTGGTCGGCCACGACTGGGGGGCCTTCATGGCTTGGTACTTCTGCTTGTTCCGCCCCGACCGGGTACGAGCCTTGGTCAACACCAGCGTCGTCTTCAATCCGAGGAACCCTTCTAGAAAACCCTTGCAGTCGCTGCGAGCTGCTTTTGGTGATGACTACTATATTTGCCGATTTCAGGTGAGTGCTTGTTACATCTGTTGTGGATTTGGGAACTATTATGTTGTTTTTACAACTATTCTGATTAGTTTTGTCGACAATTTTGTCCAATTTTGATGGAATTCTGAACATTTGGCGTCTTCTCCTGCTTATAATATGAACATTTGGGGAGCTTTTTAGATTTTGTTCCTATATAATTTTGCTTTCTTTATTTATTGTTTTGTTTGGACCCTTGAATTCAATCCGTTTGATTTTATAACTCGTCCAGTTCCTGCCTGACCATTCGATCTTATCTGAAGTTACTTTCCTATATAAAAAGGGGATATGCAGTCTCTAGGGTTTATGATTCTGTAAGAATAACAGATATTGCCCGCTTCATTGCATTCTCCTTCTTCACAGTGGTTCCTCTGCCGATCTTTGCCAGTGGATGTCGGCTTATAAGTCGAGCCACAAATATCATTTTGCGTATTGTATGATTAATCGATTGTTTGTTTTCGCTTTGTGTGTTCCGTCAAAACTTTTACATATTGATGTTTTATTTAGTTTATTTTTCAAGAAAATTACTTGGAGCGAATTAAGAACTTTCACTACCTAGCAGTGAAAGTTCTGGTATGTTTAGTTACTTTGGTTATAATAACTTGGAGCCACGTATATTTAGTTACTTTCTTATTCGAATTGAAGTTTTGGTATGCTAGTATTGAATATTGGGCATTTCGGATGATAATTGAATATTAAGGGAATCTCTCTTGATGCTGCTTGGGGGGATTCAAGGTTATTTTGTTCTTTTATCGTTGGTGCCTTTTACTCTCTTTATCAATTACAGATTGGAACACGGTATACAACAAATTTGTACAGAAAATCTTAGTCAGAATGACGGCCAAGTGGCATTTCCATATTATGAGCCAAGTCATGGATGTTTTGGAAAAATGTTTTATATAAAAAATATGTTTGAATTGCATTTTTTTTTTGGATAAGTAAGCAATTATATTATACCCAAGAAAAAGAAATCTTACAATCAGGCTCGGACACACACCCTAGACAACAAACAAAAATAAAAATAGCTCTTATAACTCGAGGAGTTAGGAAGAATCAAAAGAACATAATGGCTCACCCATCAAAACATAGACAACAAAACACAAAATCAATGTGTCAACAATTAAAACTCTACTAAAAATTACCAAATTTTTTTTTTCGAGTAATCGAGAGATTTTTAATCTTCTCATCTAGCTTCTTCTTATTCTCATTCCTAGATGATGAATTTGATTTACCATTACCTTTTGATTTTACTTTATCAGCCTCATTGTTGGGGAAGCGTGTTTTCAAAGTGGACACATTTGGGGAAGAAAGGATGTCAAAAACATTTTTTAACATTTTGCTTCTTCTCGCAATTATCTTTTTCTCTGAGCTCAAAAAAAGAAAGGATGTCAAAAACATTTAATGATTTCGGAATATAAGAAGTGAAAATCTCAACAAGCTTCCTAGACGGTTGATTGCCAAGCTCCTCTTGAGAAGCTCGATTAACATTTTCTTTCTCTTGAAATGCTTAATAGCATTTTTCTTCCCTTTCTTCAAATCGACATATTCCTAACTAGAGTTCTTGTTGTCATTATCTTCTTTTCTCTTTTAAACTTATTTAGAATTTTTCATGCCCCCTTGTGCATTTAAATAGTTTTTGAGATTGTAGCCAAATATATTACATTTAGTATATCCTAAAGGAATTCAAGAAGTGTCAATCCGAATAACATAAGGTTCGCCATATCCTAAATTTATAAGAAAGGATTTCGGAATCTTCTTCTTAGCTTGTACCTCAATGTAAACTTAGGCAAAAATTAGTCTACTCTTAGAGTGTGTTGGTTCATCTGCATAAAAAGGCTTAGTTTTTAAAGATTCGATTAGTTTCAACTTGGATTCACAACGAATTGTTGGCGAAAAAGAGTTTTTCTATTTTGAGTATAGAGAAGAATTTAGGTAGATCCACGGTCATGGATGTAGGTAATGTTTTTGGCTAATAAGAGCAAGTCAAACGGCCATCTTGTCCAATCACATAGGCTGGTTTAAAGGCTTGGCCTCACATATATGGTATCACTTGCCAATTTGTCACAATTGTGGCATGCTCTTATTGGCCACCTGCACTTGACCAAAGAAAAATAGTGGAAACTTACACCTATAGATATAGGAAGATGTTACGAAACCTAACCGTTTCTGAAAAAAGGCATATGAGCCGGATGCCTGTTTTCAAATGACTCATGTTTTGGTCTGTAATAAAAAAGAGAAGGGTTCAAGGGTTCACTTTTATGTGTGGGGAAGGTGTTAGGCACCCCACATCATTCTTTCAGTAGTGCGTTTTTGTATAAATTGGTATGCTTGAATCAACTTACTTGCCTTGATAAAAACTTGTGAAACTTGAAAGGACTTGGAGTCTATTTCTTGAAGAATTTATTGAAGACTAGTTTTGTATTCAAAGCCTGTTTAGGATCCTGTTTTATATTTGGCTTAAGAAGTTGATTCTAACGCAGGGGTTGTCATAAGAGAGATATCCATTATCCTACCATTGTCTCTCTATAAAATGACATACACATTGCATCCCAGCACAAGGTAAGAATGTTTTCATGTCAAAATAGGCCAACTTGACAAGGTGGCTATTTGCCACACAAAAATGTACTCAACTCCCTCAATTATGAAACAAAGTGGATTCCAGGTCTGTGAACGACTGAACGCTGCTAATCAATTGGCTAATTCATTTTTGTTGGTTTGTTTCATTTTGCATGAGAGAATTAAAACACCATTTAAAATTTTTTTTTCTTCAACTCTGTCATATGAATGGCAGAGTAAAGGGAGTGGAGAGCATCTACCATAGAATATTGTTAAGAGCATGTTAGTTTAGTACCATGGTTATACATTCTCCCCTTTTAGGTGCTGGCGAGGTAGCATAGAGTTCTTGTTCTTGGCCCCATATCTTCAAGAACATGCTTTTTTTTTTCCTTTTCTGTAGGAACCCGGAGAGGCAGAGGCAGAATTTGCTTGTGTAGACACCGCAACGCTGATAAAGAGTTTTTTCACATCTCAAACACCCGGTCCACTTTGTGTGCCTAAAAATGTGGGGATTGTTGGATCACTCCAAGCTCCAACTATCTTACCCTCTTGGCTGTCAGAAGTCGATGTGAAATATTATGCCACCAAATTCAACCAGAAAGGTTTCACAGGCGGATTAAACTACTACCGAGCTTTGGACCTGTAAGTTTGCTTTGACATTTTGTCAAACTCTTCTCAATTTCAATGATCACTAAGTGTTGTTATGTCGCATTTAGTCCTGCATTCTTGTATTAGATGCTTTGCTAGATGGCATGCATGAATATAGAAGCCCGCATGTCCATAACATCGAATGAGGAGATATATGTACATGATGTTGATGAACATGCTTATTTTGTATCTGATTGCCATCTAATATATTACTGAATATGCTATGGTTTCGAATTTGAGATCAGTTACTGGATAGGCATGAATGCAGACGTGATCATGAAGTATGACGGTTCAATCTATCCTGATCACTCTCCATCTGCTCGTATGCGAGCCCGATCTCCTCTTATCACTTCCTATTGTCTTGTATGACGATCCGATCTACTTGTGAAAGCGCTGCATATGCGAGCCAGTTAACTTATTTTTTTTATTGCTGCAGAACTTGGGAGCTAACTGCCCCATGGACCGGGTCACAAATAAAGGTGCCCGTTAAATTTATCGTGGGGGATAAGGATATGACCTACACTACCCCAGGTGTCAAGGAGTATATACACAGTGGTACTTTCAAAAGAGTTGTTCCCTTGTTGGAGGAACTAGTTGTAATGGAAGGAGTAACTCACTTTCTTAACCAACAGAAGCCGGAGGAAATCAGTGCTCACATCTATGACTTCATCCAGAGGTTTTGATCCGAGTTTGTTATCTGTTCGTGCCATGTTCATGTAAGCCGATTTGGAGTTCACGCTCACGTTCAGAATGAGATTTGACCTGTAAAAGAATGATCGGTTTTGATCAAGTCTCACCCCCAAAAAATATATATATTCGAGGTACGTGGTTCTGAACTTCTGATCCAGTTAGAAATATTGGAATCCATTTTCACCCTTTAAATAAACGTACTGATTCCTTTTGAGAGGATATGTTCTTCTGAAATGAACTGGGTGAGGGACATCACAAGCGGATGAATGTTTGCTAGGAAATGTCTTTCTGAACTTAAAACTATATGGTAATAATATCAGTTTCTGTCAGATCCTATAGTATAAGTTGATTAGATTTTATAGTTGTAAAAAAATAAAAATAAAAAAAATAAAACCTTGATTAGATTTATATGTATCTGGGGTTGGGATCCTTATTTGGTGCCCTGCTCTTTATTTATTTATTTGTTGTGCAATCCTGCTATTTCTATTTGAAAAATTTTCAAAACAAGGGAAAAAATGTTATTTACTCAATGTCTAATCAACATTTTGAACTTTTAATTTTATCAGTGAAGTACTTAAAACAATTTGATTTTGATCAAATTTAAACTTTAGCTTCTGTCAAAAAGTTGCGTAATAGATGAGGTGGTTATAATTTCGTCAACTAATACTTTAGTCCACTTTTAATCACGTCTCACCGTGTAGGCTTTTTGAGGGTAGGTAACGTCAAACTGTTGATGGATTGAAATCAAATAGTTTTGAGTTTTTCAATTTATAAATTCCAAAATTTATGTGCTTAATAAGCCTTCGATTGGTTATCGGCTTTAAGTTGGTTTAAAGTCGGCTTTTTGGTTTTTTCGTAACAATTTTTTATTTTATCATTTTACAATTTTCAGGCCACAAACTTGGTTTTTTAGTTAAAAATGCAAAAAAATTAATTTTGTCTATTTGGTAAAAAAATAAAAAATACAAAAATATTAAAAAATTAAAAGTCAAATCAAAACATAAATTTTCAGATTATTTAAATTAAATTCACTATTTTTAAAATATAATAATATCTCTTATTTATAATTTATTTACTATTACTACTACTATTAACTATATATAATTATTAATATTGAATATATAAAATGGTAAAATTGTTAATTTTGAACAAAAAATAAAAAAATTAATTTTTTATTCAAACAATTAAGTTTAAAAGTTAAATTATTAAATAATCTGTTTTGAGTTCTATTAAATTTTTTAATTAAAAATAAAAAAAATAAAAAAAAATAAAATTTTAAATTAGTTACCGGAATTTCAATCAATTTAATGGGTTAGCCAGCAGCCCATAGTAGTATTTTTTTTAAGGAGATCTGGCCACAGCTTCCTACTACAGAAATTTTAGAGTTTTTCTGCGAGTATTATCTTTCATATGGGGTGTATTGAAATTGTATGAGATTCACTTTATGTGATAGAATTGTGTATTATCTGTGTTGGCCTGACATTTTTAGAACTTTTATTGTCAAAGGTCCATCAATAAATCTTTTCTTGAGGTCCTTACAAGCTGTAATTCTAAAACATATCTCTATTAGCAAATTTTATTTTTAAAACCTTAAAATGCTATAATTTTTTTATCTACATGTTTATTTTCTAAAAAATTCATATTTTTAGAATCTTTTTGTTGGGGTCTACCAGACAAGATTCATGATGGATATAAAAATAATTTATAAAAAATTAATACATAAATTTATCCTTTAAATTCAGAAAAAGTTATCTATCAAATTAAAGACTAAAATATTTTTTTACAAATTTGGTGCAACTGATAAGTGTATCTTTAAAAAATTCACTAAATAAAACTTTTGTGCAAAATAAGTATTATATTAAAAAATTAAATTTGAAAAGTAAAATTTATCCATTGAAGTTGGTAGTGAAATTTATCTATTTGGACACTTACTGGGCCAAGGCTTTGAACCCTTTTATCGTTATGTGGGCTCAGGTTGCTTTTGAATGGACTCCTTTTCTCTTCTCATTGGGGACTGGCCCTTACATGGGCCTAGGTTTGATTTTTCAGCCCCTCGAAAAATTTATTCAATTGTGGTATCTTTTTAAAAATATTATCAATATCTTTTCAATAATACCAAATTTATTAAAAAAATAAATGTAAAATTTGAGTTTTACTCATTCAATGAATAAAATATGTATATTTTTTTATATTAGACAATTATATATATTTAGACTCTAAGCGAAAAATGAAAATTATCTATATTTAAATGGTTTATGTTTTGGGCAGACGACGGATAGGTTGGCCAGTTTTTTTATATAGTGGCATATGAGTCAAAATATCCCAAAATAGTTTAAATAATTAACACCTAACAAAATAAAAAGTGGGTGATCTTAGTAAACTTTTATTTGCATTAGTCTAAATGAGTGTATTTTTTAAATTTTTCTCGTCGCGATAAAAAAAGTAAAGATTTTCTATCAAAACAAAAAAATATATAATAAAAAAAAACAACTTAGTAGGCTTTTTGTGTTTTATGGCTTTATTTCGTCTTTAATGAACTTTTTCAACTTTAGTTCAGACGTGTATGTTTTTTTAGATTTATTTCATCATAAAAAATTAAAAAATAAAAAATTTAAATCAAAATATTTAAAAAAAAAATAGAAAAACGAAAAAAGCTATATAAAAAAAAAAGAAAAAGAAAGGCATTAGGCTTTATAATTGACGTTATTGTCCGGACATGGACGATACATCTTTCCGACTACTTGGTTCTTTTAGTGAATGCTTATTAATGGGACTTGGAATTGTTGACCCATTTCTGCAACTGTAAGCAATTACTAGTTTTGAAAATTATATATTTATGAATTTTAAAATATATATTTTAAAAATTTACACATTAAAATTCTTGTATAATTCAACAACTTTCAAAATATTGAAATAGATTGAAATGTAATTTATGGGACACTATATCTCTGCTCCTTTTCAGTTTTCAGTACAGCTAGCTATTCTTTGGTTTGGTGGTTGCAATTTATGGATGATTTTAGCTTTAGAATTTATGATCACATTGATGGAATTCGAAGCAAATCTGGGTTGAGATTACATGAGATGTTAATGCTCCAATTAATGACACAAAAAAAAAAAAAAAAAACCAACAGGATGGATATTGTTTTGGATTATATGCCTATTTGTTGCCGTTTGGACATATTTAAAAACATTAAGTAGAAGTTGTGACTTCTGACCAACTTTTTGACATAACTTTTGTATGCTTTTTTGACTGTATATTGTAATAGGAGCATGTTAGTAAGGACAAAATAGTCTTTACACAGAGAATGATTTTTAATGTCTTTAAACAATGGCTAATAAAAAAGAATTTAAAGAAAAGAAATACTGAGAGAGAAGAAGATAAAGTTTATTGTTGAAAATTCACTAAAAGTATATGAATTAAAGAACAAACAATCTTCTACTCATTTGAAATTTTTGAATTGCTACTGATACTGATATTGATACTGATACTGCTACTGCAATTGTAACAAAACCACAAGTGGAAATAACGAGTTAATTCTATAAAATTATAAATAAAGTGAAACAAATATGCCGAATTTGTCGATTGAGAGTCTTTTTCTTTTAAATCTCCACTTGACATTTACACAATCTTAGTAGTTATCGTCAATTGGCCATTTGTACTCTTTCTTCCATGCTTATGAAGAACAACAAATTTGAATTTAAACTTTCAAACACTCAATTTCATGTGTCACAGTGTTTTTTTTCTACAATTATTCTCTCATTTGTGTGCTGATTCTTGATTGATTTTGGCATTACAACTAAATGGTCACATAAATCTTTGATTGGTCATTATAATTAAGATGTAAACAACTTTAAATACAAAAAGTTTACAAATACTGTTAAAATGAATCAACAAGCACCTAATACATATGTTTTCAAAAGTTCATATCTATATTCTAATGTGCTTCTAAGTTGAATAATAATGTTTTTAAGATATTTGTATTTTGAGAGTTTTAGTGGACCATATTTATGAAGATAGAAAATCTTTTAACCTGCCACAGTCCAGTAATATATGCAAAAATAGGTTAAGCTCTTCTTCATTTTTATTTTTAACAACTGTCTCTCAACTTATAAATAAATCTCAATATACACGTACACCATTCATTAAAAAAAAAAATTTAATTTATTAAATATCGTTAAATATTTAAAAAATTAAGAAAAATGAACAATATTTAATGATATTTAATATACTTGATTTTTTTATTTGTAATTTACATATTGAAAATTACAAGATGAATAGTTTCAATTATAAAAATATAACCAATGTAAAAATAATAATTATAAATAAAATAATAATAAAATAGAGAAAAAGGTTAATCCCGCAATAACAAAGTACATAGATTACAAATATAAAGATACCCTAAAAAGATACCCTACAAAGTCTAATAGAATGCTAAAACTATCCAAAGCAACGTGGCAACACCACATGTTGCTTGTATTTTTGCCTAACAAATTTTGTATCACTCTTTCACAAGGGTCAAGCGGGTCGGTCTATGTGGAGTAACTGAAAACATAAGAATTCTTTATTTAAAAAAAATAAAAGCAAAAACAAATTACAAGAGATAGAAAATAAATAAAAATAATTTAATTTAATTACTTATTTTGATTTATTTTTATGCTTTTTTTTTTTTATGATTTTTCATTTATATTTGATTATTTTTTAACCTTTTTTAGTTCATTTTTACGAAAGAATTTTAAAAAATAAAAAATTAAATAGTTAAAATATTTCTTTAAACACTAAATACAAATTTTAAAATATAATTATGCAAAAATATTAGGAATATAATTTCCCAAAAGAAATAAGGAGACATGAGTTGGTCACAAAATTAGGCCATGATTGGTGATTTTGGTTTTTTGTCTTTTTAGCTAAAAATGCTAAAAAATTGAGATTATTTATTTGGAAAAAAAAATTTAAAATTTAAAAATTAAATTAAAATACAAATTTTCATAATATTTTACTTAAATTTTTATCACTTTTAAAATATAATAATATTTTTTATTTATAATTTATTTATTATAATTATCAACTATATATAATTATTTATATTAAATATATAGAATAGTAAAATTGTTGACTTTGAATAAAAAATAAAAAAAATTAATTTTTTTTTACCTAAACACTAAATTTTAAAAAATTAGTTTAAAAATTAAATTACGAAACAATCTATTTAAAATTTAATTTAGATTTTTAACTAAAATATATAAAAAAAATTTAACTAGTTGACAATCGGACTCTTAATACGAAGTAGATAATCATCATTTTTTCAAAAATAAACTCCATTAACATCCATTAGCATATCATGTAAAATTATATCTGTTAATTGGTGAAGTGTTAACTAATTTGACTACCGCTCATAAATGTGTATTGATTTTTATGTTGAAAAATTAATTAATTAATTAACTTTGTAAAAAAACCAAAAAATATAATTTAAAAATTAATTTTTTTATGAAAAGAATATCTTTTTAAGTAGCTCAAGCGAAAACTACAATAATTTATGTTATATAATATGCATTATATGTAGAGTTTTTAATAGTCAAAAAGCACAAACCACTGCTTGATTTATCACTTCCCAAACTGAAGAAAATCTCCCAATCTCCCTCTCCTCCCCTCAACCTGCCGTATTTAAACCCCCATCTTCCTCCTCCCTCTCCCTCCAATCTCTCTCTCTCTCTCTCTCTCTCTCTCTCTCTCTCTCTCTCTCATGGATGATAATTCAACAGGTATCGCAGCGACCGATTATTACACATTCAACGCAGAGCTAATGTTAATTTCCCTCGGGATTCTCCTCGCCCTCTGTATCACCATAGCCCTCTACCATTCCTACACCAGGTGGGTCCACCATCAACGCCGCCACCGCCAACTCCAACTCGACGACTACCGCCGCCGGCACCGTCCTCCGCGGGCGGACTACCTCGTCTTCAATTTTGGCAGCACCGTTCCCGACGACACCACCGCCACCGTCACCACTCCTCCTTGCAAAGGCATCGAGCGCTCCGTCCTCAAATCCCTCCCCACCTTCTTCTACGACGCCGCCGCCGCGCACGGCGGTCCTCCGCCCGAATGCGCCGTCTGCTTGTCCGATTTCAGGGACAACGATCTGATTCGTCTCCTCCCCAAATGCAACCACTTCTTCCACATCGTTTGTATCGACATGTGGTTCTATTCTCACTCCAGCTGCCCACTCTGCAGGCTCCCCGTTAAGCCCGTACAAAACCCGGTCGAAATGTTTGAATCGGCGGCAGTTACGGGGACCGGTTCGGGTTCTGCTTTGTGCCCAATGTGTCAGAGGGATGGAGATCAAGTGGGCGGCTCTTCTTCTTCTTCTTCTTCTTCTTCTTCTTCTTCTTCCTCTACGCCGCCGTCGGGTGATCCGAGGAAGAAGCCCCAGGAACTCGAGGGCGTAACCGTTGAGATTCCAGCGGTGGATCCGGGTTCTGAAAACCCAAAAGAAATGGTTCATGGGTCGGATAATGGGAATGGATTTGACGACCCTGGTGGTCAGGTTGGGTCATCGAAATAGTTTTTTTTTTATCATTTCTTCGACTGAAAATAATAATAAGAAAGAAAGAAAAATGCAGAGAATCCAATATGGTGGATGAATGGACTAATCCGAAAAAGAGAGAAACTCTCTCAAATCACTAAAAATAAAGCTGATAAAGAGTGATTTGGGTTTGTAGCTTTGACCAAACATATGATGTATCAGAAATTCAGAATTTTGGAAACAGTAAAAATGGGGCATGGGTTAGGATCTCGTGTTTTCGTTTCACAAAATCCCTGTGTGCCTTTTATCCTCCCCTGTTTTGTTTATTTTCCTTTGGGAGTTGCTACCTATTCCCAAAGCTTTGACCAAGTGAAAATAACTATTTCAATTGGATTGAGGAATTTTGAGCATGATGTACAGTGAATGGAATTTTGAGTTTTTTTTTTTTACTTTTTTTATTGAAAATTTTTTCATACTATCAAAAATTAAAAGATTAATGTAAAATATGAAAAAATTCAGATTTTTTTTTTATTTTGTTACCTATTTTAGAAAAAAGTCCATTTAAATTCTTATAAGAAATTTTTTTTTGTCTTTAGTAATTTTTTTAAACTTTAACTAAAATAATTATACTTAGATTTATTTCTAAAAGTTCACTAAAATATTTTTTTAATTTTATTATTTATTTAAGAAAAAAGTCACTTTAAAATATTTTTTTTGCCTTTAGTAAGCTTTTAGATTTATTTTATTATGAAGAAATAAAAAATTTTAAAAGTTAAACCGATCAAAAAATTAAAAAAGATCAAAAAAAAAAAGAATAGAAGTTTATTAATTTTTAATTTTTTTAAAAATTTGTTAGTGATCGGGTAAAAAATTGATTTTTTTTTCTTGTTTTTGTTCTTGTTCAAATTAGATAGATTTTTTCATCTCATATATTACAATATGGGAATTTTCTCATACACAAATATTTTATGAGATACTTCTCATATATTACAAGATGAGAATATATCATAATACATAAACATACAATGAGAAATTTTTTATATATCATTACATAAGAATATTTTTATATATACATATGTTACGAGAAAATTTTTAATACATCACAAAATTAGAATATTTTTATACACACATGCTATGAAAAATTTCTTATATACATGTCTATTTTTATATTGATCAGTACCATATGCGCCTCTTGCTCCTTGATGAGTGCGCACTACCAAGTACGGTACCACTTCATTAACGTATGAAATTTGCGATCAATCCTTGTAGTCCTATAAATTTTTTATTCATAAATTGTTTATTTTATTTAAAACTAAAAATAACAAAATTAATAAACATATATGAGAACTTTCTCATAGTATGTATAAAAAGTTTTTCATACATGAAAAACATTATATTGAAAAATTTCTCATTCATAAGTTATTTATTTTTTTTGAAGTTAAAATAACAAAATTAAAAAATATATATGTATAAGAAATTTCTCATAATATGTATCAGAATTTCTCATACATATTATGTATCAACCGCTAAATGATAATATCATTATATGATAAGAGTGCTACTAAAGAGAGCTAAATGGGCCTTGGATAATAGTCTAATGGAGAAAAAAATTTTTTTAATATTAATACACTTATTGTGTGGAGCTTATCACTTTCATAAATATTAATACATTTTGCACAGATATCTATACATTATATACTCTTTAACCACAGCTCAATGGGTTTTGATTAGTATTTTTCATATAATAATATCCTCATATACATACGTGCTATAAGAAACTTTAATTTCTCATACTATAT
Organism: Heliamphora exappendiculata; assembly: GCA_034768845.1. Classification (NCBI taxonomy): domain Eukaryota; kingdom Viridiplantae; phylum Streptophyta; class Magnoliopsida; order Ericales; family Sarraceniaceae; genus Heliamphora; species Heliamphora exappendiculata. The sequence goes on from JAOTRH010443258.1 coordinate 25,237, forward strand.
TTCAAAATGTATGAGAATATTATCATATATATACGTGCTATAAGAAATTTCTTATATTCAGGCATTAATCTGTATATGAAAGTATAATCATATATATATATGTATTATGAAAACTTCTCATAATCTAATATCAAAATGTATGAAAATATTATCATATATCATTATATGAAAATATTCTCATATATATACGTACTATAAAAAATTTCTCATACTTAAATATCAATATGTATATGAGAATATTCTCATATATATACATACGTGCTATGATAACTTTTCATACTCAAATTTTAAAATATATAAAAAAGTTATCATATATTATTATATGAGAATGTTATTATATATATACGTACTATGAAAATTTTTTATTCAAATATCAAAATATATAAAAAAAATTTCATATATCACTATATGAAAATATTTTCATATATACATATGTGCTATGAGAAACTTCTTGCTCATATTTTAAAATGTATGAAAAATTTATCATATATTATTATATGAAAAATTCTTTATTCTTTCAAATTTTATCACTTAATTTAAATTATTTTAGATTTCAATTAGAAAGTACAATTTTATTTTCATAGTTTTAGTTTGATTTTTAAAATTTTAAAACAAACAATATAACTTCACTAGTTGAACAAAATATGATCTTATTAATTTATTTTTTAAATTTTTTTTATTCTATATGTGTCTTATTTGATAAATACTCATTAGAGAATTCTAAATGTATATTTTTTTAAAAAATTAAATGTGCATATTAAACATTATGACATTTTATAGTTTATAAATTAAAAATTTTAAACAATAGAATTTTCATATATAATATTCAATTTTTTTTAAAAAAGTAATCATACAAATATATAAAGAGTAATTATATTTTTGAATCTATAATTTAAAATATAAAAATTTGAAAGTAATTACAATTTTATAACTAAAATAATTAGAATAGTGGTATGTATCTGATTGGCACTCATTATGTTTCTTAATAGTTTTAATTTTTTTTATATATTTTATGATCGAAACTATTTATTTTGTACGATTTATTAAATAGATCATTCGTATAAAAATTTATATTAATTAGATATAAGTAGTTCTACGGATAGATTACATTTGTGAAATAAATAAATAAATAGTAAATATAATTTTATAAGAAATAATGATAAATACATATAATCAGATCATATAGTTACAAATATTTAATCAATTTAATTTTTTATGTAAATATTAAAATTAATATATAATATAAAATAAACAATTCAAATTATAAAAACATGTTAAAAAAATAAATGATTCTATAAAACACAAAATGGTATATGTTTTAACTCACCTTATTTTATAATTTTTCATACTTTAGGGGTTGAATTCGTCCAAAATTCCATAGTTTTTTTTTTTGGGGAGTTATAGTATTTTTGTTTTGCTTTTTTGTTTAGAATCAGCTTAGACTGACTAGACTAGTGTGATAAAAACCTAAAAAAAATATAAGAATTAATTAGTAAAATTGAACGATGAAATAATTATACATAAAAAATGTTTGTTATGCCTTAATAGTTTAAGCATTTGAATTTAATCAAGCTATTTAATTTGCATTAAGCTATTTAATTTGCATTGGGTGATGGGTGGGATCATAGGGTTTTGACTTTTGACTTTTGACAGTGAGGTTGTGATAATGTAGTGATGAGCAAATAAGGGAAAGTTAATGGTGAGGTGGTGACAACAGTGCCTTTTGTGAAATTATTGTGGCAATGAGGTGGTGGTAATTTGGTAGTGAGAGTAATGGTAATGACAATGACAATAAGATTTGTGGTGATAAAAATAGTTTTTGTGGTGATGATTCACTAATGGTGGTGTTCGGTAAAGTTATTATTAGTAATTTATAAATTATAAATTATAATTTATAATAAAAATTGTGATTATTTGATAAAATTATAACTGATTGTTGAAATAAAAAAAATATAGTTATAAGTTATAATAAAAGTTGTAAGTATTTAAAAAAAATTATAAATTATAATTAAAATAAGTATCATGAAATTAAACACTACTAACAGTAGTATTTTCAAACATCTTATAGAAGTATAAGTAATTCGACTCATTCACAGCTAGATGAAAAATGTTTAAAATCTATATTATGCAAGAAGACATTATTTTTGCTAATTCGAATTGAATAATGATATAAAATTAATTTATTCTCGATATTATATCTATAGTTAGTGCATTTATATAGTTAGCAATTCTAGTTTCGTATCAAAAACTTATTCAAAAATACTGCAATATCGTAATAATATCATTACTTTCATCAATGTCGATATCATCACTAAAAAAAACATTTAAACTTGTTATTTAGAAACTAATTAAAAAATACTGTAATAAAAGAAACATAAGTTGTTCATAATAAAATTTCTCAACAAATTTTTTTTTTTGAGGATAATTATTGCAAAAATCTTTGTCTACTCAAAACATTAAATCAACAAACCATCGACAGAAGGGCATGGGAAAAGACCTTTTTGTACACAAAGTGCACGCAATAGCAACAGTTAAAAACTATAGCAACACAATATTTCGTCGAAATAAAACTTCAATCCTTGTCAATAATTGCATCACGTGTCGGCGTAAGTGACTTAAAAATAAAAATAGTGAAATACTTTTGCAAACTAATGCTGTCATGTAGGGACAAGGTGCTCCTTAATAATGTGCATGAACCACCGGAAAAAAAATTTATTATAATTTTTAGTACATTTTTTGACAAAAACATGGTCACAAAAAAAAATAATTCAAACCCGACAACATATAAGACATGGTAGCAAAATTTATTGTTTGGCAATAGCAGCAGCCAGAGAAAGGGGGTTGGTGACCACCACGATGGTGATTGTGTTGTTAGCAATTATAGTGGCAAAAGCAATAGTAATGGTACGTAGGTGGTGGTCGCAATTATGAAATGATGGTGGTAATAGTCCCGTGTGCCGCAATCGCAGGAGTAATAGTGACAGTAAATAATAATAAATTGACAAATGGCATGAGTAATGGTTACAATTAACCAATTTTATTAAAAAAGTTAATAATTTAAAATAATAGTATATATTTGAGTTATCAAATAATTCTAAATTAGAAAAGAAAACCTGCAAACTTTGGAACATTAAATTGATTAATGAGTTAGTGTTTTAGCTCGACGTGCGTTTAAACTGTACAAATATAAGTTATTTTTAGGAGTGTTATATATATGTTAGATTTTTCTTACTATTTATTTACAAGTAGAGTTCGTGACACATGCTATGCGTATTTAATTATTGATTTATTATAATAAAGCTATTAAATTAAGATATTCTTAAAGGCAAAGATTAGGGGGAAAAAATTTAAAACCATTACAAATTCTAAAATTGAAACTAAACCAGTTGCAAAAAAATGGGAGTAATGAAGTGACAAACTATACTATCAAAATTATAGAATAAAATTAGTTATAAAAGAAAAAACATTTTGCGTAAAAATAAAGTCTGCACAGCTTCAATTTAAAGAACACGAAGTGAATAATTATATCTCATACCATACAAATTGTGTATTATGTGGGTTTACACTTTACAATTATGGAAGGCAATAATGGTTCTCCATATCATTTGTTTAACTATTTATTTTGAGGAGTTTCGCAGTTCAGTGATTTTAACCTTATAAGTTCCTCGTCTGGTCAGCAGTTCGAGTCCCCCTAATCATCTTCCTCCCTCCCCTTCTCTCTCCTCCCCGCGGCCCCTTACTCCCCATAAAAAAAACTATTTATTTTAAAATATAGAGCAATTATTCATTTTTTTATAAAAAATAAATATTATCATATCATGTGGCTAATAATGTTCAAAACTTTGATATTTTGTATGAGTAATATAATTGATGAGATCTACAATATAAAACGGTTCACATCATAAAATTGTGTAAAAAATAAATACCAATTTAAATCACACCAAATCTTTCTATAGGAACCCAATATCACTTTAAAAAAATCCAGGAGTAATTTTTTTGGTTTATAAATTTTATTTAAAAATAATAGTACTTTGATTAAATTCGTTGGTGTCACCTGTAGGAGTAAATACAATAAAAGGATCTTTCATCTTCTTCAATTCATTATTTATTGCTGGTTATATTTTACCAAAATTTGCGCAGTTGTTTGGTCAGGTACTACTTATACTTAGACCTTATGCAAATTTCAAGATTATCGAAGCCTATTAGTGTTTAGTTAGATTAGTGCTTGTTTGGCAACCCAATTTTTAGTTATTTTGATTTTAAATTAAATAAATAAAAAACTCAATTTATTAATTATCTTTAAGCCGCTAAATAAGCAAAATGTGGCTTTTTATATATTAATTTTTTTTTAAAAAGAAACAACTAAAAAGTGGCTTCAAACCACTTGCTATATAAACAAAGTGGTTTCAAAAATATCCCACTGAAAAAAATAAAAATAAAAATAAAGATAAAGAGAGACTATCAATAGCTAATAACCATTTCATTCATAGGGGGTTGTCACATATATATATATAGGCTGTTGAGGGGGACATCTCCTATTAATGGTTTTATTTTTTCCACATTGAATGAGATGGGAATAAAAGGTTGGATTCTGCGACTCATAGAGTTAAGATTCGAACCTAAACACTACAGCTAACAAGAAAGCGACTCAAGCACCAAATTAGTACAAATTATTAGGTAAAATATCACGTAAGTGATGACACGTGATGATATTTTTGACAAATAAAAATATTTAATACACATTCAGTAGGTTAATCTTATCTTTGACCTACCCAACAAGGTGAGTTCATGTTGTTCTACCCGATATATTTTTTGTTACTTCATTGAATATGAACATTACGTAAACAATGCTATATAGTGCTATGAAACAACTAATAATTTCTCTCAAACTAGTTAAGTGTTTTTTAGAATATTGATATCTAGAATTTCATTCAATCAAAGTTCTAAAATCAAAATGAAGTAATCATTTTGTAAACCTTCAGTGCGTAAAAATTAGTTCAAAACAATAAAGTACACTTCCCTCATTTCGTATTTTGTGGGCAAAAGAGGTAAACTATCTTTACTAATCCCGAATTAAGTTAGAGTTTAATATTTGTTCATGCTTGGACTATTCTTTTTCTTGAGGAGGATTGCTTACAGAGTAAGTGAATGGTAAAAAAGTCATTTCTTCCTCCTTAGTTTAGTGTGTTTTTACGCTAAAATAAAGATACATAGTGTGGGTTGGAGCAGCTCGGATTTAAACTCTCTATTTGTTTAAAAAATGGAACATAGTGCAGACAGTGTTTTCACTTCGATAGTTCGAATAATTCATGTTATAAAATCTATCAAAAAAACTGTTCATATAGAAAAAAAAGTTGATTAGAGATTAATAGCTATATATTGGATCACATAGATCCTAAAAACAAATATATGCACTGCTGCCAAAATTATATGCCGTTTATTTTTTAAGTATTAATGTGATTTGACTATGTATTTATAAATATTCAATGAATTTAATTTTCTATGTGAATGATATTCTCAATAATTTTTAATTTATAATATGTAGAATTTGATTTTCCGTTCTTCAGGCCCACTGTGGCCTGCTAATCTATTTTCTTTGAAGAATGCTATTTACTCACTCATTTTTACCTCTAGCATTATTCTTCTCTAATTATTTTATGAATTTTCCAACATATATTTCGTGAAAGAATTAAAAAAATAAAACACAAAATGTATGAGAGTATAAAAAAGAGTGTTAATGCATTTCTCGACTTTTTAGGTGTTCTATAAGAAAATTATAGCTACAAATTTCATATTGCCACTACAACAAAATGTATAATTGGCGATTAAATTTTCTAAACAAATATATACTTTTGGCTTCGTTAAAACAAAATACAAGGGCAAAAGTTCTTAAAAAAAAATTAGCGACACAAAACTCATTCATTGGCAAAAAGTATTGAAAAACATTTGACGCCAAATATTTTTCCCACCAACGGGATGTAAATCTTTTACCAATGCAGTATATATTTTTTTCAACAAGTGGATCGTTGTTAAATAAAAACTCATTATCGACAAATTTTGTGCGTTGGTAAAAGTCAACATATTTTTTGGTACAATAAATTTATTTACTTTTTTTAACATATTATGTATTGGTAAATTAAAAATTCATTACCAACAAATTTTGTACATAGAAAAAAATCAACATATTTTTTTAATCAATATAATTTTAATAAGTTTATTTATAAAATTACGTAATTTTAGTATAAACTTATGTAAAACTCCGAATCCTATATAAAACTAACCAATCCGTTTAACACTTATCAAAACTCCTAACGAATCTCGTGTGACGCTGGCTCAAAACTCTAAGACTCACATCATCAAAATAGTTAACTCATCTTTAATAATGGCTATGTTCGAAATAATTTTTTAAAAACTTTCTTATACAGTTTTTTTAATGAATTTTTTTACGTTAATTTAAACGAAAATACTTTTGAGATTTATCTCGTTACGAAAAAATTAAAAACCAAAAAAAAAAACCAAAAAAAAAACTGTTCATATGAGACCAAAAAAGCCTTAAAAAGTCATTTAAAGATTTTTTAAGGCTTTTTTTGTCTTTAATGAATTTTTTTCAAATTTAGTAAAAAAAAGTTATACTTTTATTTTATATTCGTTTTATCATTAGAAATCGAAAAAATTAAAAAATCTTAACCAAAATAATTTTTAAAAAAATAAAAAAAAATAAAAAAAATTACAAAAAACACAAAAAAAACTATCCCAAAATCCCAAAATCCCTAATTAACCTAACACAATTCCCACGCACAGTACATTACATTCCCATGCACACTCCAAATCGCTAATCAACCTAACACCTTGCCCCGTCTCAGCCCCACCTCTTGTCGCGCCATCGTCGTCCCTTCATCGCTCCTGCGCCGTCACCGCTCCACCACTCCTCGCGCCGTCGCCGTCTCCGTCGCCGTAGCCGTCGCCGTGCCACCGCTTCTCGCAATGTTGCCGCCCCATCGCTCCTCTGGCCGTCGCCGTCCCACCGTTTCTCACTCCGTCGTCGTCCCACCGCGCGAACGTAAGT
>JAOTRH010443279.1:0-32299 GCA_034768845.1 Heliamphora exappendiculata
AAAATTGCAAAAAATTAAATTAAATTGCAAAAAATAAAGCAAACCAAATTAAGGAACTCTGATATTTAATCTTGATCTCGATCGATTTGTGTTTTGATCTTGATCTCGATTTTTGATCTTTACTCCTTGATTCGCCAACAATTGCACCGAACCTGAATATTACCGAACCCGAATACAACCAAGTAATTAGAGAAAAATTAGAGAGTAGAGAGAAGAGAGTTGTTTGGATGAGAAAAACATGAAAGGGAGCTCCCTATTTATAGGAAAAAATGTGTTTAAAAAAAAAAACTAGCCGTTGGTCGAGCCTGGGCCGGACCCAACGATAAAATAATCCCAGCCGTCAAATTTTTTAAAAACCTAATCTCGGCCGTTCATCCCAAAAACTTACCGTTGGAGGGGGAGAGGTGCAGGCGGGCCGGACCCAACAGCTAGCCTGGACCCGGGCTTTGTGGCAGGCTGGACTCGGGCGGGCCTCGGGCCTTTTTTGGGCGGGCTAAACTCGGGCCGGGCTGCGCCGGCCCGTCAGGCTTTGACGGGCGGCCCAAGCCCGGTCCATGAACAGTGGCGGGCTTTGGGCCCCTGTCGGGCCCCGGGCCATTTTTACACCCCTAATGGGGATCAAACCCTTTAAATGCATATTTAGAGGAGAAAAGGAAAGCATACTCCAAATTACAATAGGTTTGATCTAATCTTTTACTAATAGAAGCAAAACCCTCTCTACCGTTACACCAAGTGAATTTGGGGCCTCTCTCTGCCCTTCTATCTCTTGTTCAGCGAGCTATTGCATTGTTTACCCTAGTGGTGGCCTTTCTGATCTCATCCTAAAGTCACGATTCGAATAAAAGGGTAGTCCACTGGGTTTGTCTTTTGTTCAGAAGTGTTGGTTTGAGTCCAACTCATGCTAAGAGAGAGCCCCTTACTTTTGAATCTAAAGACAGCAGGAAATCTATCCATTGAGGAAATGGGTGAGCATGCATGCAAAAGCTAAAGTGTAAGCAAACAACAATGTGGGCCCTTTTAATAGACTAGTTTTTTCCCGGTCCCTTCATAGGTATCACAAAGTAGGAGACTCTTTTTGAGGGCTTTGTTTAAAACCCATATAATCCTGAATGCTTTAGATTTGGGGAAAAAGTTTAGACTTATCAAATCAACTCTATTTTAGGAATCTTACAAATTTTAAATATTGCTTAGTCGGATCACAGGTGTTTATTTATCAATTTTACTTTTTTTTTATTTATTGTCTTTATGGTTTACAGTACTTTAGTTTAATAAGAAGAAATACTACCATGTTTCTATAAAAGCAAGTCCATTGTAATTGATAAAAGCATTATTGAGTAATAATAGTTTCTCGATTAACTAACTCACTTTAAGAAGTAAAGCTACTATCATCTGCAATATGTGTTTTTTATTTATTTTTATTTTTTTGAAATATTTTGTAGTGCGCCTTATCACTTTTTTCAAAAAAAGTATAGGTTCAACTGTTCAAGTAAGCCCTTGTATTGTTGGGATGTGTGGAGCCTAATAAGCACCAGAACACAAAATTTCAGAAGCCGGCACTAGGAGAGCGCTAGTTGGGAGCTCGAGCGCCGACACTCCAGAAGCAGGCGCTAATAAGCGTAGTTGGACACTGGAGTGCTGACGCTACTGAGGTGTAGTTGGGTGCTCGATCGCTGGCAGTCCAAAATGGGGGCGTTAGCAAGGCGATCGCGAGGTGCTCGAGTGCTAGACTACCGTCCTAAGGTTTCCAGTATGTGGCGCTAGCAAGGCGCTCGTCGCCCGTTGCGCCAGTACGTTTTTAACCTAGGATTTCTTATATCGTTTATTATTATATTCAACATATTAGTTTCCAAAAAGTCTCCAAGAGGCATGGAAATAGCCTTGAAACTATTGTACTCTACAATCTTTGCCTCATATAGTGAAAACTCGCAGCATCCTTGGACGTAGGCACTCTTACCGAACCACATACATCTTGTGTTTCTCGTGTGTGATTGATTATGTGCTTAATCTTTGTCTTGTTTGCGATTGTTTATTTCAAGATGTTGTCGGGGATTCGTTCATAACCCTAACAACTGGTATTAGAGCTTTGGGTTTATTGAGTAAAAGCGATAGCGGCGGAAGACGGGAAGGTCAAGATCGAGTAGTTTACCGGTGCAGACTTTGGATTCTCGAATATGCAGATTGAAGACTATTTGTATCAAAAGAATCTGTATCTATTACTCGGGGGAGAGAAACCAAAAGGCATGAAGGAGGAAGAATGGTCACTCATTGACACATAAGCCTTGGAAGTCATCCAATTAACCCTATCACGGAACGTCGCCTTCAATATTGCAAAGAAGAAGACAACGACGAGTTTGATGGAGACTTTGATCAACATGTATGAAAAGCCTACTACAGTCAACAATGTTTGTCTGATGCAAAAATTGTTCAACCTGAAGATGGCAGAAGGTGGGTCAGTTGTAGATCACTTGAATGACTACAACACAGTAACAACTCAGTTAAGCTCTGTGTCGATTGAGTTTGACGATAAGGTATGGGCGTTGATTCTTTTGTCCTCTTTGCCCGAAAGTTGGAATAGCATTATAACAACCATGAGTAACTCATTGGGAAAGTCAAAACTGAAGTTTGATGATGTTCGAGACCTAATTCTTAGTGAAAAAATGCAAAGAAGAACAACGGGTGAAACATCGGGATCAGCTTTGAGTACAAAGATGATGGGAAGAACAACAGATAGAAACTCTGGTCGTAGAAGGGCAAAAGCTAGAGGGTGCTACCTGTTGGAACTGCAAGATCAAGGGGCATCTAAGAAAATACTATAAGGTATTGAAGAAAGGCAAAAATTGTCAGAATTCTGCGAATACCACAACTGCAGAAGACATTCATAATGCCTTGATTTGCAACGTTGACAGTCCTATGGAGTCATGGATTCTAGATTCCAGCACATCATTCTATTCTACGTCACATCAGGAAATCATGGAAAACTACATTATTAGTGATTTCGGTAAGGTTTTTCTTGCTAATGATGAACTTTGAAGATGGTGGGTACAGGGAATGTCCAAATCAATTTGCCAAATGGGTCTATGTGGAAGCTGTTGAATGTCAAACATGTATCAGGATTGAAAAAGAACTTGACGAGGGTCACGTGGTCAGTTTTATTGGTGGACTGTAAAAGATCAGTAAGGGATCACTATGCAATCCCTTATAGTTGCTCGGGGAAAGAAGGAAGGTATTCTGAACATGACGACGAACAACAGAAACGTTATTTCTATTGTTGATACCAAAAGTGTTTCGGATCTCTAGCACCAAAGGCTGGGGACACATGAGTGAGAAAGGGATGAAGACATTCCTGCAGGTAGAAAGTTACCGAGGTTGAAATCTATCAATTTGGATTTGTTGAAGATTGTATCTCCGAAAAACAGAAGAGGGTCGGTTTTTCCAAAACCAAGCAGAACTTTGAAAACAGAAAAATTGGAGCTTGTTCATACAAATGTATGGGAACCTGTACCAGTTTCATAACTTAGGGGATCATCCTATTTTGTCACTTTCATTAATAATTCAACGAGAAATGTATGGGTTTAATTTTTGAAGAATAAATCTGATGTGTTTGCTACCTTCAAGAAGTGGAAAGCATTGGTAGAGAATGAAACAGGTCTGAAAGTCAAGTGTTTGAGATCGGACAACAGCAGGAGTATTTTGATACTGGGTTCAAGATAGAGAAGACTCTTCTAAGAACACTTCGGCTTACGGGGTTGCTGAACAGATGAATAGGACATTGACTGAACGTGCCAAAAGCATGAGGATACATTTTGGTTTGCCACAATGTTCTGGGTTGATGAAGTCAACACTGCAGCTTATCTGGTGAATCGCAGTCCATCTGTTCCTTTGGAGGAAAAGATACCTAAGGAAGCCTGGAATGGTAAGGAGGTAAGTTTATCATTCCTAAAAAAAAATTGGCCGTGTTTTTTATGTTTACGTTGATGTTGGTAACAGGAAAAAACTTGAATCTAAGTCTGTCAAATGCACTTTTATTGGATATGATACTGATGAATTTGGTTATCGATTCTGGAATGATCAAAATCGAAAAATCATTCGTAGTAGGAATGTCGTATTCAATGAAAAAGTCATGTATAAGGATATGACTGTAGTTTCTGACGTTTGTCCTACAAGTTCTGAACATGTTGAGTTAGAGAAAATTTTTGGAAAATATGTGAATAGTAGGATGCACTGTAACCCTGATAATATTGTTCAGCGGGAAGAACTGCATACTTCTATGACGGAGTTGAGATGGTTTACCAGAATCCCTAAGCCTACACAACAATTATCCATCATTGTACTATTTGTTGCTAACTTACGTGGGTGAACCATAATGTTATGATGAGGCTTTGCAGGTTGATAATTCAATCAAGTGAGAGTTAGTTATGTAGGATGAGATGGATTCTCTCATGAAAAACCAAATATGGGAATTAGCTAAACTACCAAAGGGGAAGAGGGCATTGCATAACAAGTGGGTCTACCGGATCAAGGAAGAACACGACGACAGCAAACAGTACAAATCCATGTTAGTTGTGAACGGATTTTAGCGAAAAAAAAGTGTCGACTACACATAAATTTTCACTCCAGTTATGAAGTTGACGATAGTTAGACTTGTGCTGGAAATTGTGGCAGATGAGGATCATTACCTTAAAAAGATGGATGCGAAGACAGCGTTCCTCTATGGTGATTTGGAGGAGGATAGTTACATGAAGCAGCCACAGGGATTTGCAGCACGTGAAAAAGAGAATTTGGTATGCAGGCTCAAGAAGAGCTTGTATAGTTTGAAACAAACATTGAGACAGTGGTACAAGAAGTTCGATGGGTTTATAAGCTAAAACAGTTTTACCATATGCCAGGCAGATCACCGTTTCAATTTCAAGAGGTTTGATGACAGCTACATTATTTTGTTTCTGTATGTCGACGATATACTTATTGCGGGATCAACCATGCAGAAAATAAATAAATTGAAGGGTCAGTTGTCAAAACAATTTGAAATGAAAGATCTGAATACTGCAAAATAGATTATCGGGATGAGGGTGAAGAGGGCAGAGTTGCGGGAACTTTGATGCTATCATAAGGGGAGAATGCGATGAAGATTTTGAATAGATTCGGTATGTTGAACGCAAAACATGTGAGTACACCCTTGGCTAGTCACTTTTGACTTGCTAAGGATCAGTCGCCTAAGACCGAGCAGGAGCAGAAGTACATGCAACGGGTTCCATATGTCTCAGCCGTCGAAACCCTAATAAATATGTTATGTTTTGTACTAGGCTGGACATATTACATGCAGTGGGAGTTATCAGTAGGTACATGAGCAATCCGAGAAAGCAACGTTGGGAGGCAGTCAAATGAATTCTTAGGTATTTGAGAGGTACCACAAACATGGCATTGTGTTTCAGATGAAGTCAATGGACTTACACGGTTATATAGATGTGGACTTTGGTGGTGATACAATAATAGAAAGAGTACAACAGGATATGTGTTTGCATTGGGTGATACGACAATCAGTTGGGTGTTTCAATTGCAGAACATAGTGGCTCTATCTACAACAAAAACCGACAATGTCATCTTTACTAAAGCCAGTAAAGAGATGGCTTGGTTACATTGTTTTCTAGATGAATTGGGTAAGAAGAAGGAGGGCAATGTTCTATTCAACGGTAGTTAGAGTGTCATTCATCTTCCCAAAAAACTCGATATGTCATTTTAGGACGAAGCACATTCAATTGAGGTATCATTTCATCTGTTGGGCTTCAGTTGATCTTCTAGCTTGAAGATGAGGTTGGTGCTTGGTTGACTTGTTGTGTGACGGTGACCGTTTTCTGGTAACGGTATGCGTCATGTGCTGGATTAATCTCCTAGTGGGATTGAGAGATTGTTGGGATGTGTGGAGCCTAATAAGCACTAGAACACGAAATTTCAGAAGCCGACGCTAGCAGAGCATTAGTTGGGCGCTCAAGCGCTGGCACTCTAGAAACCGGCGCTAGTGAGGTGCTAGTCGGTGGCTCGAGCGCGGGCAATCCAGAATGGGGCGCTAGCAACGCTCTCGCGGGATGCTCGAGCACCAGACTGTCATTAGGTTTCCAATGCGTGGCGCTAGCAAGGTGCTCATCGAGCACTCGAGCGTCGCCCGCCAGTACGTTTTTAACCTAGAGTTTCTTATATCGTTTATTATTGCATTCAGCGTATTAGTTGACAGAAAGTCTCCAAGAGGCACGAAAATAGCCTTGAAACTATTGCACTCTATAATCCTTGCCTTAATAGTGAAAATCTGTAGCATCTATGGACGTAGGCACTCTTGCTGAACTACATGCATCTTGTGTTTCTTGTGTGGGATTGATTCTCTTCGTTTTGTTCGCAATTATTTATCTCAAGTTCCTATCGGGGGTTCGTTCATAACCCCAACATATATCACGTATGGGTCTATGGTTCTTGCTGGTCGATCTCCTCTCAATGTTCTACCATATTTTCTGGATTTAGCTTCAGTATCATAAATTGCAAAGAGATTGCCTATTATTTAGCTCCCCTAAACTCGAAAAGCTACCATAGTCAATCTCTCCTAGCACATTCAATAAAGTCGAACAACATTACCTTCTTCTGGCGTCAAGTGATGTCCAGAAGTAATAGCGATAATTGTAGGTAGTGAAGGCATCTGTCTTCAAGTGACTCAACGTCATTGACTACAACAGGAGTACCATCAAAAAGGATGAGCCATATCGGTCACTAGGTTTTGGAACCATGCTGCCAATAATCTCGTCACTATCATCAAGATATGATGACCACCATTGGGGGAAACAATGCATTAGCTTTCAATTGGAGCAAAGCCCAAAATGAGATAACCATTGATTGTTTAGCCACTCATGTATTTGCTCCACAGAATGAACTGAGGACATTTCCAATAACGATAGCAGCTCCTAATGAAACAATTGTAGCAGCTTGGCACCTATTGATTTTACAGCTTCTAAATTGTGGTGAGCCTATTCAGCAGGTCCTGATTTGCAGCTTCTAACATAGTTAGCGTATACACAGTCGAATAGTTTTCAATGTTTGGGATATCAAAGACAGTGACGGTGTATTTTCTTTGAAAACAAGGGAGGTCTGACATTGAATGGCCTTAATGCTCTATTATAATTAGACTATGATGTGAGCCTATGCAAGTTAAGTGGTCTCTTGAGCTAGTTCATGCACAATGAACTCTCCATAAGGCTGGACTCCTCCAACCCGTGAATCAAGATTGATTTATTGTGAATTCAAGTTCCTCATGAGTGGCTCATCTCTCTCTCTCTCTCTCTCTCACACACACACACGCACCTTTTTTGTCCTAACAGTGGGAATGACTTTGTTCCCTAAGCTTGGAACGTTGAACATTTTTCAATTGTGTTTTCTTTGGGCTCACGTTATTTTGTCAAGAGTTTAGACCAATAGGTCATTTTTGGTTTGACCAGTTTAATAATGCCAACAGTTTGGTATGGAGATGATTTTAGCTTTTGATCAGAAGGCTGACAGTCATGGAATCAAGTTCAGTTATATTTTGATTTACCACCATTTTTCATAATAGTATGGCACCTGATCCTTTTCATATGACATAGCATGAGAAACTAGTAATGTGTGCAGTTGGAAGTTGGAACTATATGCAATTTGTTTATGGTAGTTAGAGTAAAAGTAATATTACATTACAAGGTTGCTGGCATTTCATACACGTAAACATGCATACATGCATATGTAAATATGTAGTTGTTTAAATAATTTAATATAATTATGTGGGCCCAGAGGCCAAGAAAATTTGTCAATGAAAAGTTGACTTTATATATCAAGTTACTCTTTCTCCATAATCCATCTCATCTCCTTATTTAGAATTTGGAACTGCTCAAAGGCTTGTCTTCCTATATAATCTATTTAGCATACAATGCCATCAAATGGTCAGGCTTAGTTTCACATTAATGTGACAATATTAAGTTAATTAACAAATGATTTCCCTTTTTGCTTTCCAAAAAAGAAAAGTGTTTTCAATTTGTTATGTGCATCATACCCACAGCTGATTTTGTTTCTTCTATTATATGCACTGGTAATTCTATTGCTTTCATAACCTTTCACAATAGAAAGGAGAACTCATTATCCATAAATTAGCACTCTGATTCTTTTGCCTTTTTTTTTTCGTTGTCTTTTTTTTTCTCTTTTTATTTAACCAATTGTCTTAAATAGATTAATTTGTCTTATTTTGCATCAATGAGATGCAATGCTAAGCTGCACTATTACAGTTAAATCCACTCCCAAATTCCAGCTGCCAAACTTGTTAGTTTTGAATGCCCTTCCCTTTGCCTCAGGATAGTTAAGTCACTTAAGTGAATACCAAGTTGACGAAATGAGGTGTTAACTATAGATTGTCATTATTTAGGCTTCTACGCTTTCTTCAGATAACTTCATTTTTCTCCTTGCTAGTGTCAAATACTGCTTTTCCTCCTGCATGTATACAGATGCTTAAAGGTCTTTTAACCCTTTTTCTCTAAGGGGTCCATATTTTCTCCCACCCCACTGATGAACCATCTTGAAGGAGCCCATATTTTC
This sequence comes from Heliamphora exappendiculata, assembly GCA_034768845.1. Taxonomy (NCBI): domain Eukaryota; kingdom Viridiplantae; phylum Streptophyta; class Magnoliopsida; order Ericales; family Sarraceniaceae; genus Heliamphora; species Heliamphora exappendiculata. The sequence goes on from JAOTRH010443279.1 coordinate 8,593, forward strand.
TCCAACCGCACTGATGAACCATGCTGGATTGCTCTTGAGTAGCGTGGAACCAAGGAGCTTCATGAAGCCATGTTTGTTTTCTGCTCATATTTAATTTCTCTTTGGTCCTGTCTTCTGTTTGATAATATCTTGCAGGCTTGCAGCTCCACCAATTCAAGGCAAGCAATATGCAAGGAGCATAGCTTCCACATTTAGGCACATGGATTCTGTGCCAAGGGTTAACACAGGGAACTTTTGTGGACTTTTTGAGGAGGTCTCAAGCCAAGATAACTGAGAATTCCACCACTGCAACCCGTATTAGACAGGCGAACGCGAGGGCGAGTAAAATTTTCCAATTTCAGTTTTTTCAACAAATTTCCTTTGAAACTCAGTGGATGCATCAAGAAAGGATTCTATTCATGTATATACTGATCTATTAATTAATGGGAAAAAATTCTAAACTGCCTCTGGCCCTCTGCACTAGATTCAGATTAATCCTATTTCTTTTGCATTACCATTACTTGGAAACAAACTGAAAATAGACCAAGACCACATCATCCATCTTGAAAATTTGTCAGCTGAAGAATAAACCTAACAATAGTTTAAAGCAAACCCTCTAAAAAAAACTGGCTCCAAAAAATGAACCAAACATCCTATATATTCTCCCACTCAATTGGCAATCTACAACACTGGTTTCATTATTTATCTATTTCATGGGAAAAAACTACAAAACTAAATGCATCCATATAATGAAAAAAGAAACTGTTTTCACTAATTCAAAATCAACTTAACAAAAACCATCTTTATTTTTTTTTTTATGAAACATCTATAAACTTCAATCATATTTTTTACCAACATTATTAATTTCCAGAAATTTGAATGTAATGTGCAGTGAATAAGCATGTTCTAATTACTCTTATCTTTTGGTAACCTAATTCAATCAAAATCAACTTAGACAGAGCACTGAAGTTTAGGCAAGATGTCACGAATGAGCCATCCAGCCATGTTCATATATGCATTTTGTGTCAAATGAATTCCATCCCAGCTGATGAGTTGATTAGGGTTCGGGCATACTGGGACCTCTGGAGCTCCACACCTCATGATGTGATTGAAATTGTAGTCACCCCCAGTCCCACAACAGGCTTTTTGGGCAGACGCAACGTTAAATCCTGTAGGTAACAAAAGAAAAAAATATTAGTTATCATGAATAATGGATTAATATATACTACTAAAGCTTGTGTTTTTCCTTGTTGTAAGGTGTAGACTGTAGACATACTCACCAAGATTTGGAGCATTGCGGAACAGCCATTGGAAGGCATGGTAGTAATTGCCATACACGATAACTGCATTAGGGTACTCTCGTTTCAACTCTTCGATGGCTTCTTGTAATCGATCATTGTGATAGATTGAGAAATTGTTGAGTTGTTTCAAGCAATGATGTTCATCATAGGCAGCTGAATTGTTAGTTTGGAATGTGGTCAGATAGATTGGGAGACAACCTATTGGGAAATTGCCTGGGACAACCACTCGAACAGCCCCATAATTGATGACTTTCTACAACCCATATCAAGAGAACTAAAATTAGATATGATAGTAATTAAAAGAATGTTGTTTAACTTGATCTTGATGAAAAGTATAATATGTTTAGGAAAACTTACTCTAACAGCATCCTTTATGGCTCGGACAACGTCCGGTACAATACCTTTTAACTCATCGATAGTCTTGTATTGAGAGAGTGCATAGTTATAGTCATTCCCTCCAATTTCTCCAACCATGAAGAGAGAGTTCTTAAGCTTCTCCACACAATCTGTCAATTAACGCAACCCACGAAATAGAAAATATTTTCATTAAAGTTAAAATCTATTTCATTTGGCAGAAAATTGCTAACCTTTCTGTGTGTTGCAGATGGAATTGAAATGGGTAAACATCCAATCAAGTTGTACAGCAAGTGAGCTGCTCGTAGCCATGGGTAAAATGTTCATGTGGGTTAGAACCCCCACCGCTAATGCGGTAGAACCAGCAACTGCAAAGTTTACTCCATATCTAAAGTCTGCATCAGCATTCTTGTAGGGATTAAGAAACGGAAGGTCGGCTGCCAGAGCTGTGAATTTACAAAATATAATGTAAGTTCAAGAACTTTAGCATGTTGAAAACTGCTTATAATAATAATAATAATAACAACAACAACAACAACAACTTGTTTTTGTATAATAATCTTATAAAAAAGAAGAACAAGTGAACATGAAGAATGGATGATTATGGAAAACAGAATTTTTTTATGGGAAATATCCAAGAACATTATAGACCTACATAGATATGTGTGTGTAAATCTGGTTTGTTTGTCGTCCATGGGTTAGATTGTACAGTGCATTTCGGGCAAGTGGGGCTCATCTCGGTTTCACTTCAATGCACTAAATTGCTCATTTTATTGTCCACAGTGTAGATTATTCATGCAAAAATCAAAGTAAAAATAAACAGTGGCGGTGGATACCGTCTATCTTTTTATTGCAAATATGATTTGCTCAGGTATTTAATGATATCAAATCTAACTTAATTTTTTGCATGAATAGTCTACACACTGAAAACAATAAAATAAACAATTCGAATTATCAAAGTGGAATCGAAGTAGGTTGTACTCTCTCAAATTGCACCCTATTGTCTGCAAAGAAGCCGAACCCTACACACACGCGCACACACACACACACAGAGAGAGAGAGACCAAAGTAGTCGATCATTAGCAACCCATTCGAGCAACGACCGGTGGCTTTCTTGAAAAAAGTTTCTCCGTAGGGAAGCCGAGCGCAGGGGGCGGCGGCACCAACTGGGCTCTCGCGAATCAAATTGCCAGTGTCGGATATTGAGTCCCCGAGCTGATAAATCTGGTCGAAGTTACAAGTCTTGAGTGGATTGGCATTGCTCGGGCTGGGTTGGAGGAGCAAGAAAGTGGTGAGCATTAGTAGAATTACAGAGGGAACAAGGTTGGGGGCAGCCATTGCTGAAGAAAATTAAGGAGCAACTGGTTGGATCACAGAGAAACTGTAGCTATTTTTAGTGACATTGTGGTCATGGCCTGTGAGTGGTTTCTAATATATAGAGAGTGAGAGAGTGGTCACTGAAGAAACCATTCTTAATGGAAATCCTACTACCAATAGAAATAATGTTCCTAATGCTATCAAAGTATATTTATGATGTGAGAGTTATAGTTGGTGGTTGCGAATGATTTGAATTTTGTCACTGAATATTCATGATTGAGTTTTGGTGCTAGTAAATACATATTGAACTGTTTGGCTCAATTTTCCTCTTTTTTTTTTTTTATAAAAAAAAGAGTTGCTATTTTATTTTTGTTGCCTTTTATCTTACCTTGGGCTCCATTTGAGATAATTACGTATTTGTTTATTTGATCTTGTTTATTTTTGTTTTTACTAAATATTTTTCATTATTTAGTCAACCTATTATACTTTTTCACTCCTCTCACCAAACAAACTAGAAGTAAAAAAAATTGATTAAGATATTTTTAAAAATCAAAAAAGAAAAAAGAATTAAAAAAGCAAAAAAGCCAAAAGAAATTAAAAGGACAACTCAAAATATTAATTATTAAAATGTCCTATTCAAACTCTCATTCATTTTAAAGACAATAATATCCCAACTGGATAACTTATTTACTACAAATGTTAATTATATATAATCATTATAATAAATTATATAAAATGATAATACTATCTAATTTGAACAAAATGTAAGAAAATTAACTTTTTATCTAATTAACTAGCTTTTAAAAAATAAACTTAAAGTGTGAAAAAGTTAGTTTTTTACCGAATCAATCAACTTTGTAGTATTTGATATTGTTTACCTAAATACATTAATTTTGGAAAATAATTCCATTACCAAGTTGACCCAACAGTGCCGTGTTGTTGGGTCATGTGTAGCCCACTGCTAGTTTTATTCTAATAATTTAAATTATTTATTTTATAAATTATATTACAAGTTGATAATTTATGTAAAAAATTAAATTAATTAATTAATTAATTATTGTTAATAACCAAGTAAATCACATTTGTATTTAATAAATAAATAAATAAATAAACTGTTCATTTACTATTTATTTTTAAAATAAATATAATTTATTTAAGTACTTAATAATATTTGATTAATTTATTTTTTATATAAATAAACTAAATATTAATGGTCCCGTTTGGGCAAAGTTGTTTATTTGTTTATTGGCTTATAAGTTAAAAAATAAGTCACGTCGTTTGGGTAGTCAAAAATAAATAAGTAAATAAGTTCGTTTGAATAGTCAAATAAGTAAATAAGTTGACTTATAAGCTAAATAAATTCGTTTGAGTAGCTAAATAAACAAATAAACAAATAAATTTATTTGGATAGTCAAATAAAAATAAATAAATAAATAAATAAGTAATTTTACTCAAACAAAATGACTTATTAGTAAATTTGTTTATTTGTTAATAAGTAAATAAATAAATAAATAAAATTTTTAAATAAAATCAATATTTATAAAATAAAAAATATAAATCCACGTGGACCCCACTTGACTTTAACAACTCAACAGCAACGAAAATGTATTTTATCTTTAAAATCTGCCAACGGTACACAACTGTACAATTTAATAATGAATTATGATTGCAGTAAAGCCTAACCGAAAGCCAGAAGGATGGAAGTAAAAAACTCTTTATCGAAAAACTATTGTTTCGGTAAAGTACTCTCATCCCACGTGAATACCGATGAAATTGATTTTGAGAAGTTCATAATTCTATTTAATTTAATTTTAAATTAAATTATTATTTTAACTGGTTTTAATAATTTATGAATCAGAGTTAGATGGTAAATATTATGAAATTGGACCAAACTGAACTATTAGTTTGTTTTTGGTTTAGAACTATGGTTATAAAATTAAATAACGTATTGTCTATTTTATGTTAATAAAGTTGTACATTTATGTAGAATTGGTCTTAAATTTTATGGTATTTAAAGCTTAATTTTAAGATGGAATCCTCTTTATATTCCCAATTTAAAAAAATTTAATGTGAAATTATAATAGTTAAGCATCAAAAGATTTTAAATTAACTGTTAAAAATTATAAAATTATGTATTAAACAAAGAAAATTAAAATATTTTTGTTTATATATTTATATTTAGATATAGTATATGTATACACCAATTTGGAATTTTTATTTTTAATATTTTTTTTGAGGGCCCAAAGTAATGACTTTAGGGCTTTAGCCCCAAGGCCGCCATGCATTTATGTTGCTTTTTTCTATTTATTTGTTATTTATATTTTTTATATTATTTTTCTTTATATTGGTCCCGTATAGGATAATAGCTTATATACTTATTTTATTTTGCCTGTTTTAATGTTTATTAAATTTTTTATTATTTGATCAAATTATTATATTTTTTATTTTTCTTATTTGGAGAATAGTTGAATACATAAGATTTTTTAACCAAAATATACCAAGAGTTTAGAAAAAGAAAAAAATAAATCAAAATAAATTAATAAATTAAATTTTGTGTTATTTATTTTTATTTTTAGTAATTTTTTTAAATATTTTAATCTCTTTTTTTTTTTACTTTTTCTATTTCTCTTATTGAAAAGATTTAAAAAGGTAAAAAATTGTAGTCAAATTTTTAAAAAATTCAAAAAGCGAGAGAGAAAGTAGCCCGAATTGAGCTATTTTATTTTATCATTTGTTTAATGTTTCATAATAATACCAAAATATATTATCGTGTGTATAAATTATGTATCATATTTTATTAATTTATAATTTTATTATTTGTTTAGCGAGTCATTAATAATTTATGAATTATATAATATTACATTGTTATGAAAAGAAAGTAAAAAATTATATTATAAAAAAATAAAGAAAACAAAGAAAAGGGGAAGAGGAAAAAGGAAATAATTAATATTTTTAAAGTTTTCCTTTATATATCATATATATATATATGTAATAATTAAAGAAATGTTCGGGTCCGGTTTTATACGTTTTGTCAAAAAAATTCATTTGAGAGCAGTTCTTCATAAATTGAAATCAAATAATATACAATAATAGAAATTAAAGCTAAAGAAATTAGTTTTCTTCTCTTTTTTGGGCTGGCTTAGGAAAACAAAATTAATACACTGTTTGGAATGTTAAAAAAGTCAAGTTATTTTAGAATATTTTTATTTTTAATGAAATTTTAAAATTATTTTCATTTTTAACTTTTTAGTTTTCTCTTTAATAGAGGAATTAGAAAAATAAAAGAAATATCAGAATTTGAGAAAAACTCAACAAAACTTTAAAAAAAAAACTCCTTGTCCGTAGCAAAAAATGTGACCTTCTTATTTTAGTAAATGTTTTTCAACTCTCATCAATTCTTTTATCTTTTAGATTTTATTAATTAAGAGTAATTAAAAATAATTCTTTGGATCAAAACGTAGAAAATAAATTCAAAAAAACAATGAATTTTTTTTTTGATAGGCCAAACAAGGCCTAAAATGAATAAGAAAATGAATATAAGTAAAAACATTTTTTTCTGGAACAAATTTTACAGCCCATTTAATTATTCTCACCAAACAGTACTAGTGTTTAACATTTTGAGTAGGAAAGCGACCCACAGACCTAATACAAGAGTAATTATAGTATGTGTCTAGCCATCACAATCACACATTTATGTAAAATTTTTGCATTTTATAATAAATTTTATATAAATATGTGGTTGCATGTGACAATGTCACCGGAATAAAATGACCATAAAAAAATAAATGAGTAAGTAGAGATAATTCAGGCAGGATTATGAGGCGGCTCAAGCTAATTTATTATCCAAAGCAAAAATATAAATAGAGATATTTTATAAACTTTTATATTAAAATTTAGTTTCTTTTAAAATTTGTTTTTGTTCTTCAAGTATTATTATATTACATGTTTGATTATTACCATATTTATTTACATTATTACTTTTTTTTGTAGTGTCATTTCGTTTTCATTTAAAATTTGTTAATGTTCTTCATTTGTATTTGTTACACTACATATTTCTGTACCATTTTTATTTTCGCTATCATCATTTAGCTTAGTATCATTTATCTCTTTATTTTTATTTTTTGATATAGTTTATTTGTGGCTAGTTAAAAAAAAACTCAAGATCTTCTTTTTGAGATTGAATCAATTCTTTTATTTTTTTTCTTTTGACGTTTTGAATACCCCAATTCAAATTTTCTCGTAAACATATAAGTAATAATATTTACAAATAACAAATTATGAAAAAAACTATAACTTGCACAATCAAAATAATAAAACAATAATCATATAATAATTTTAAATCTTTACATGTAAGATAACAATAGAACCTGAATGATAGCCAATAGATGTTTTTTTATGATAGTCAATAATTACCTAATAACGATAATCTTAACATTTACAGTAATAATAATAATAATCCATATGTTAAATTTTATAACTACAAATGTTTGATTTTTAAATATAATAAATAATAAATAAACTTACGTACTTTTTATAAAATGAATTTGTAGTTGATGAAAAATATTCATCTCATCCCAATATATCAATTGAAATACGAGATAACCCGAAGAGAAGAAAAAAAAAGAGAGTCTAAAAGTAGTATTTTTCTTTAATTTTTGTAGAAATTAGTCACAAATTATGAGAAATGAGAAATCTTCAAATAAAACATCTGAAAGAAAGAGTGGGGAGTGTTGTATACTTGTGCTTACCAATGAGGCAATGCTTCTCTCCCTCCAATGTACTTAATTTAATTTTCTTTCTTTCCAAAAATTATACCAAATAAAGTTATGCCTCTCTCTAAAAATTAATTCTTTTTCTAATTTTTTGTAATATAAAACAAGTTGTTTTTCACTCTAAATTTTTTTTGCTCTGTAATATAATTTTTAAAATTTTAAAAATAGAAACCCCTACTTGTAGGAGACCCTAGACAAGCTATTAAGTTATGCCTAAGAGTTTAACCGGCTCTCTAAACAAGTAAGGTACTTGTCTAGAGCCTCATGCAAATGAGAGGCTTCATTTATTATAATATGTTTATATATTATAAATATATATTATATAAAATGAGGTAAGAATGAAAAATATTATAAAATTCAATTTAATTTTAGTTTTTAAAATTAAAAATCTTTTGTCATTTTTATTTTATTATATGTATTATATAAAATTCAAAATATTTAAAAACAAAAGGTTTCATAATCAATTGATTATTATTATTTTTGATTTTGGAAGTAATAATTATTAAGTGATTTGAGTCAATTAAAGAATTGTTATTAATCACCATTTACCAAGTTATATTATCTAATTATATGTTGTATTTGTTTTATTTATAAATATGCTAACTAAAAAAATTAAATATTGAGTATGCAAAATATATTTTTAAAAAAAGAAAGAAATAATTAAGAAATTAATTTACTCTTAAACAGTGATCTTGATAAACATGTTATTAGCAAATTTATAAATAAATATTAAGTAATTTTGCCTTAAAAAGTGAGAAAAAAACAAATTTTAAATAAAATAATTTATTATATAACAATTGAATTTTACTAAAAATTTTAACACATCAAAAAAGCTTGAGCGAGACAATCCTTAACAAGAGTTAGGTACCATACTAAAACACATATATGCACAAAATAAAACTTATAAGAACTAATTAAAATGATTTATTTGTTTATTTTTATTTTCAATGATTAGTTTCATCGTTTGGTAAATTATCATATTATTTCAATTACTCTTGTTAAAATGAGCTAAAAAAATAAAAAAATTTAACCGATATTACAAAATTTAAAAAAGATTACAACCAAAAAAAAGCCAAAATTGTCTGACAAGCATAATTTTATGTTATTTATTTTCGTTTTTAGTGTATTTTTTTTATTTTTTAAATATTTTTTTTGTTTTTTTATTTTTTTATGAGACCTTCGAAAAATAAAAAAAATAGCCAAAAGAATAAAAAAACAAAAAAAAAAGTTTCTCAAAACTTATTTCCAAGGGGGGCAAATGAAAAAGGGTGCATGTTGAATTTGATTTAACATTAGTTAAGCAAAAAATGCACAAAAAGGTGAATCTATCTAGTAAAATATCATCATTTATTTGACCTCAAATCTTTCATCCTAATTTTTTAAAAAATTTAAAATTTCATAATTTTAATAATAACAAATGTCAGTTTATAATTGGTCTATATTAACTATACTTAGATTTATATTAAAGTACTTTTAAGTATCTAATTTTAACACATAAATACTTATTTATTTCAAATATATATTTTCTTACTAGTTTATTTTGCTTAAATTATGCATATATTTCTTATCAATTTGCATAAGTTTCTAAAAAAATATGTTTGTCATCAATTTGCATGGTTTTTTACCAATTTGCTAAAAATACATGTTGAATATAATAAATCCCCAAGACATTGTTCGTGTAGCAAGGGAAATATTATCTAAATTCCACACAGGTGCACAAATGAAAAGATTGCGATACCAATCAGGACATCCAGCGACGTCTTGGAAGCCACTCGAGATGGGTTTGATTAAAGTTAACTTTGATGGTGCTCGATGTAAAGATGGAAGGTGCAGGCTGCATTTTTTAGCCAGGGATGAGGAAGGAAGGGTCTTTGGCCATGGGAACAAGGAATATAAGCAAACCGCAATGCATATATTGCTCCAAGTGCCTCCGAGTGCTTAGCATCAATTGGGGTAAGAGGACTTCATCTCGAAGGAGATTCTGTTAACGTGATTAAAGCACTAATAGCTGGGGAAGAAAACATATCCCATATAGGTAACATCATAGAAGAATGTCTGAGCAATTATTTATTTTTTCCCTACTTTTCTGTTGCTCACTTGTTAAGAGACAAGGAAACGAGATGACCCATGCTCTTTCAAGAATGGCACTGTCGATTGAAGGAAGCAAAATATGGATCATACTGGAGCTGTTATTTCCAATGATGTAATCTCATGTTAGTGTTATTCTATCAATGTCTTGTTAATCAATATATATATATATATATAGTATTGCTATATATCAGCACTTTTAAAGTCAAACACCAAATAAATAAAAAAACACTTGCGAAAATAATAATTGATACCTTATTTTAAATATAATCATTGACTTTTTTTTAACTAATATGGTAACTTTCATTAAATTCCTTAATTTATTACCTTTTCATTTCATTAACTTAGAAGATAAATTAGGTGTCATATATTTTAAAGTTCAAAATAGCATTTCATTTTTATTAATTTTTATTATTAATATAGAAACATTTTTCAATTATTTTTTTATATTTTAATTGTATAGAATCTAGAAATACACAAGTCAAAAAAAAAAATCTTTTAACATAATAAAACTAGGGTCAAAGACTTTGTATCTTTTGTAATGATATATAATAAATACAAAATCTTGATTTTTATTTTGATCTTAATATTAATGTATTACAAATAATAAATTGCAAATAATGGTGGTATGATTTTTAAATAATTAGTTGCTAAATTATGTTTAAGGATGTTAACGAGGTGATCAGATTTGTAATGTCTAATTTTTATTCAGTATTTTACTAGTATAGAGTTGAGTAAAAAATTTGAGAGATATAAATAGAGCAGTGCATTATGACGGGAAAGGAGAAGACAATCTGTCAATCATAAAAATGACGGTACTAATGAGAATGAGAAATAATATTGCTCATCTAAGAAATAATAATTGATGAATATGTTATAATAAGAATAAAGAAAAAAATATATAATAAAAAAATTGCATATAATCTTTTTTAAATAAATTTTAAGTGGTGTTAATTTTTAAAAATAAAATTTATTATATGAGTTTATATTATTTATTATATGAGTTTATTATATGCCCAAAGAGCTTCACCAATACTCGCTTAAATTTTGTAACTTTCATGCCAGTCTCACTTAGATTTTGCAACTATCTTTTTTAGAAGGCTGCCTAGAGTCTTGTTGAATGCTTCTACAAATTCATTAGTTGCTACATTGTACATCGAAGAATTTTCCTATTTGAAGTCAAATTTCTCGCAAAGGTTATCCATTAGACTATTGTAGAAGGGCTTTTCATTATCTGTAAAAGTGTAACGAGGCACACCATATCGATAGATAATGCTGGATTTGATGAAATCAACAACCATTTCCTTTTTCACTTCTTTAAGTAGCATATCCTCAGCTATGACGTCCCGTATCTTGGGAGTATCTGGAGCGACAATTAAATAATAAGATTGTAAAAATTAAATAACAATAATACCCATACATGCCAAAAAGCAAAATATTGTGGAGTTATATATTACAGACCTAAATAAATTTTTTTTGAAGTACACTAAAAATCAAAGAAACAGGTGGACAACCGCAGAAAACTGGTATTACGTGGTCGAATGAGGTTGGGGCGAAATCGTGAAACTCCTTGTCATGGGAACCGAGGCTCTATATCCACGTTAGCGTACTCGTCAAGAAACTCTTCTAACTCTTCGAAACCTGGCATAGAATACTAGAGAAACTCGCACCAATATACAAGTATTTTTCATGCAACAGGTCACACAACAACAACGATTTATACATGACAAGAGATATGTTAATGACGATGCATGTTCATTTAAATTACTAAGTTCGATTAGGTCCTAAGTTATTATAGGTTCTCCCAAACGAAGGTGAACCATCCTAACTCTTGATCCCAACCATACTGACCTATTCTGCCAACCGACAAAGAGCGTTCCTTCAGTTATGGGATGACTACGTAACGGACTAAGTGTCCAGCTGAATCATCACTAACGGCAAGGTGTCAACGATGGTTTGACCCTCGAATCTTAGGTCAAGGTCCAGCGTGGGATCGCGAAATCTAACTCCTATTATTACCCTATCCGAACTGCCTTCGCCAAAATTTCATAAACAAATGGTGCATATAACATTTGGGGCAAAATTCTCTCAAAACAAATCCAAGCATATAGCCGATATCACAAAAATTTTAATATACAATTTCTATTGATCAAGGTACCAACGCTAAGGTTAAATTTTATTCTTTCTTTAAAATAGTATGGTGAACCCCGTAAAATTTATCCCGATAATGATATGGCATGATACATTAAGCTAAAATTTATCTATGCATGGCATAATCTTTAGGGCATGTGAGTAATATGCACAATTTTTATAAACAAGTCAAAACATAAATTTATATAAGTAACCTAGGCCATAATATATGACATGCATGAATGAAAATTTAAACCAAGCTTGCATGTAAGTATCCAACCATCACACACACATAAAACACTTTAAATAAGATCACTATCCAATTTAATCAACTCAAACATGGCATAAGGCTAGGAGTTCAAGAGAATGATACTAAACACTTAGGCATATAATCACTCAGTCATAATTTGTAGGTTTTTGCTACAATTTTTAGTATTTTTAAAATAGCTAGACTTAGAATTAATTTCTGAATATTGGTACACAATATATTTAGGATGTTTCAAACACTTATTATTTAGAACACTTTTCACTATGTGGCTTTTAAGGTCTCGATTTTTGCAAAACAAAAATGTGTGACAGTGTAGAGGATAAATACTACTATAGTGGCGCGATTTTCAGTAGCTTTTAAATTTAGAAAGGAGGGCTTCCACTCATTGGTTAATATTTCTAATTTTTACATAGATAGATATATGAGTTTTGAAGCTCTGAGAATTAGTTTTGCATCAAAATTATTTTTTTTAATTTTATATTATTTTTTAATCAAATAGTGTCCAAATTTAACACATTTTGAGAGAATCAATGACATCTCTCTACACACGTGATTTTAAGATGATTCCAATGAGGTTAGAAAAATAAGACATTTATCTATTCAAGCACATAAAAATCACACCAAAATCTCATTCCTACAGAAAATGGCATAGATTCAAAATTATCCTTTCAAACAGCCTATTTATCGTGTTTTAAAGATTTATTTTTAAGAAAATTGAAATGGGTGATCTGGATCTCAAGAAAATTCATGCATGTTAATAATACAACCACTAAACTACAGTACAAATTTCAAAACTAACAAATAAGTTTAGATCCCCACAAAAAATCGAAGAAAATTAGATTTTTGAAAAAAAATGATTTTGGACAGATTCAAAACATGAAGAACACATGAGTTTCTTAGCTCCTAAGCCCATGGCCTTTGCGTACATGGCTATATCTCTCATATATATAACTTATATATGAGTTATATACCATTTTCATGGATCAAAAATAAAAGAAGATAGAAAATGGTTGAGGAGAGAGAATAAAAATAAACAATGGATTCAAGACCACATTTTAAAAGTTTGAGTATGAATCTTGAATCTAAAGATGTTTAGGAGTTAAGAAGACCTTAGTAGATAAAAAAAAATAGACGTATAAAGATGTTTTTACCTTGGTTATGGTTGAAGGATGATGGATATATATAAACTTGAAGTTGAATACCAAAAATCACAAAGAACTAAACTTCTTCTTCACTTTCTCTCTCTACCTCACACTCATAACACTAAGAATATATTTTGAACAAAAAAAAAACCTTGTTTGGGAAGAGGCATAGCTGAAAATTATTGAGTGTTTGTGCTTTTAAAAACAATTTTGTTAAGTCTTTGAGGCTCATGATGGGTTTGTAAGGTTTAGGAAGGCTATATACATACAACAATCATGCATGTATAATACAAACAAATAAAATAAGAGATTGAGTGTGGGTTTTTCCATATTGGTTGGCCATGTGAGGGTTTTTGGCTCGAAGTTTGAATTTTGTATTATTGTGTTGATATATTATACAATTGATGGTATATATACACTACATTGTCCAAGAATTGTATTAAAAAATTAACTAATTATATATTTTTAAGTATGAATTTAAAGTTTTGAATTAATATAATAATTTTAGGTTTTATGCTTAATTTTTACATCTTACTTTAATTATAACATTATTTTGTTGCGGTAGTTGGACTTAATTTTGATTTTTATTTAATTTTGTAACTTGCTGTATATTTTTAATGACCTTTATATTAGTTTTAATTTAATTTAATAATTTTAAATTTTAAAAATCAAATTCATAATTTAGTATTATTTTTATCATTATCAATTATTTATGTATTGTATTAAGTTTCTTTATATTAATATACAAGTTGATTTTAAGTTACATTATTATATTTGGTTGCTTACTTTTGATTATAATATTATATTGTAGAGATTTATAATATATATATATATATATATATATATATTAAGTTTTATTTTGTTTATTTGATTATTATACACTAAAGTAACTTTTATTTTTTAATTTTTGGTTATTTTATTAGATTGTGTAGACATGTGTATATATATATAATGTTACTTTTTATTTTTGATTATTATATTTGAGATTTTTGTTGTAAAGATTTGATGTTTCTTGAATCCTTATTGGTGGTAGGAATTTGACCATTTTGAATTATTATATTAGGATTATGTAGAGATATATACAATGATATATATATATATTAGTATTATTATTATATTAATATTTTATTTTATTTTATTATTTTAATTGAGGTTGTGTGTTGTAGATATTTAATATTTATTTTTTATTTTATTGTATTGTTATTATAGAGATTTCCCTATATATACATTTACATATATAAGACTTGTGTTAGAGATTATGTGAGTGAATGAGTCCGTATGATATTATTTTAATTTATATTTTTGTGATTTAATACGCTATGCTATTATTATTATTATTATTATTATTATTATTTTAAATTTTATAATTTATATCGCTTTCATTATTTATTTCATTTTATTTATTTATTATTTTTATTATTATTTTATTTATTTATTATTTTCTTAATTGGAAAATCTTCTGAGTTGGATGGTCGTTGATGATTCTAGTTAGCATACTACCATTGCTAATAACATTCCTAAAAAATAGGTCATTACATTAGCCTATTTAAAGAAGTAATATGTGCTAGCCAGAATGTAAAGGTAGCCTGCTGAAGAATTGGTTAATGGTCTAACTACGTCCAATCCCCACGCATTGAATGGCCAGGAAACGATTGTCGGGTGCAAAGGCTGTAGTGGTTGATGGATAAAATTAGCATGAAAGTGACAAGCTCGACACTGTTTTTTGTAATCTATGCAATCTTTTACCATTATTGGCCATTAATACCCCATTCTCTTTACTTGAAAATGAAGTTTAGGACTAGATTGATAAGCCTCACAGATCCGAGAATGTGTCTCCACCATCACTTGTTAGGCTTCCTCATTTCCTAAGCAACGAAGAATGAGGTTTTCAAATTATTGACGGAACATAGTCTCTTTGTAGTAAATAAATCGAGGAGGTCATCGTCTAATTTTTGTCCTATGACGTAGGTCATTGGGAAGCTTTCTGTGTTGAAGCTAGTTAATTAGTAGAGTTCTCCATTCATCAGCTTCAACCGTCAATACTGAGACTACATTTGTCTCTTGAAAATGTGGATCCGTCAATTATGGTAAAATTCATCGTTGGCATACATGGACATCAATTGTTTCACCCGTAGTTATTGCCAAGTTAGTTGCTTGATTAGCTAATGCATCAGCTGTACGATTTTTCTTTCGAGGAACATGTGTAACACCTTCAAACTTCTCAATTAGATGTGTTGCGTACTGGAAGTATAGAACTAGGTCGTCTTTCTTAACCTCATAGTCGCCTCAGAGTTGATTGATTATCAATTTAGAGTCTCTATAGACTTCAAGATCATTGATGTTTATCTCGAGAACCATTTGAAGGCCGATAACCAAAGCTTGATACTCTGTCACATTATTAGAGCATTTTTCTCTAAGTATAACCACAAAAGGTAGGACTTGTTTCTACAAGGAAACAAAAATGACTTCAACTCCTGCTCCATCGAAGAACATCATCTAAGGTTGCAGGATTTCAACAAATAAGATGTCCTCGTCAAGGAAATCTGTAAAAAATTTCCAATTAGCCGGAATAGAGTGGCCAACTAAGAAATCCATAAGAGCTTACCCCTTCACTACTTTTCACGGGATATACACGATCTCAAATTCATTCAAAAGAAGACACTACCTAGCCAAGTGTCCTTAGAGAATCGATTTTAACATAATGTACTTGAGTGAGTCTATGCTCGCAATAAACCAAATAGTGTGAGCTTGAAAGTAATGCCTTAATTTTTGGGAAGAAAAGACAAGTGCAAGGCACATTTTTTCAATTAGTGAATATTTAAGCTCATTTTCAGTTAACCTTTGACTCAAGTAATAAAGCACTCGTTCCTTACTCTCTTTCATTATTTTGTGCAAGCATTACTCCAATAGATTCTTATTGAGCAGCGATGTAAAGTATCAATGGTTTCTCATGAATAGGAGCTCCTAGCACTAGAAGGCTAAGCAAATATCTCTTAATACTCTCAAAAGCATTTTGACATGCTTGGTCCCACACAAATTGCGCATCCAGCTTCATCAGTCGATTGAAGGGTTGGCAACACTTAGATAAATTTGAGATAAATCGTCGAATGTATGCCAAGTGACCTTATAGGCTTCTAAGATCCATTAGATTCTTTAGTGGTGACATCTTTTGTATGACGTCAATTTTGGACTGATCAATCTCAATGCCTCGATGCCAAACAATAAACCTCAAGAATTTTTCAGACATGACTTCGAAAGCACATTTAAGAGGACTCATCTTCAAGTCATAACTTCTCAATCGATCAAATACTATGCGAAGATATCGCAAGTGCTCCTTTCTTTTCTTAGTCTTCACAACACGATTGTCCACATAACATTCAACTATGAAGCATATCATCAAAAATATTTATGCATTGCATGTTGGTAAGTGGCACCAGCATTCTCAAGACCAAAAGGCATAACTTTGTAGTACGAATGGTAGTAGCTTCTTCATCCTCTGTAGCCATTCTTATTTGATTGTATCCTGTGTATCTATCTATGAAAGAAAGTGCCTCATAGCCAGTGGTCGCATCAATTATCAATTCCACGATGGGAAGAGAAAAGTCATCTTTAGGGCATGCATCATTTAAATTTCAAAAATCAACACATGTGAATTTGCCCATTCTTCTTCACTACAGGGACCATACTCGAAATCCACCTCGGATAATTTACTTTGCAAATGAACCCTGCTTCAATTAGTTTATTGACTTCGTCTTCAATCTTTGGAATGCGATCGAGTCGAATACAACTGTAGGCATGTTTTACTGGTCGAGTGCCATGTTTGATCCCAAAGTGATGGACAGCCCCCCTTACATTCAATCCGGGCATTTCATTATACGTCTAAGCAAAGACACCCGTGTGCTCTGACAGTAGTTCAAAGTATTCTTTTTCTTCTTCTGACGTCAAAAGTCCGCTCACAAATCTGATTGAGGCTTGTTGGGATTTCCAAGATTGAGCTCCTTTAGATTATCAATTGTTGCTTGCCCCACGTCTTAAAGTTTGGATAGAGCTGAAAAAAGATCATCATCTTCAGAATCTGAGATTGAGTCTTCTTCTACCATTATGTGATAAGGGGTGGCATGTTCCACATTCTTTTTCTCATTCTTAACTCTCCCCATCTACTTGCCCAGTTAGAATGATAGTACGCCTTTTTATTTTAAGGAAACTTTCAATACTAATATCTAATGTTGTGACCCACTTCATGCAAGAAGGGACCAAGCTTCGAGTCTCTTCATCTTCTTTGAAGGAGTCAATTTTAAGATCTTTGAGCATTGATCTCCTAGTCTTCTCATCATTTTGTGGTTCATTCGCATCCCTAAGCCGAGAAAACGTCGATTTTCTTGGGCTGGAGGTTGGCTCTTCGTTTACCATATTTGTGGTGCCTAGCCTATTGAAGACTAACGTACGAGATGTAGGAGTTTGAATGAGATCAAATACCCAGACTCGAGAAGTAGTCTATTTGCTCTTGTCATCTTTCACCTCTTCCACTGTGATGTGTTGTGCGGTCGCTTTATTCTCATTCTTCTTGGCAGAATTACAAATCGGTTCTACTGATTTGAATCCAAGGTCAGTCTTTGGCGGGCTTATTTTGTATCACTGTTGCCTTAGCATCTTCTGAGTTTCGTTGAATTCGTGAACCTTCTCACCAGTTAGTTCAAAACTTAGCTCTTCAAGCAATGATGGATTATCAAAGTCATATCCCGACTTAGCTAGGAGCTTATAGGCTTTTGGATCAAATTCTTCTATTTGCTTATTAGGAAGTGAGCTATGTTCAGTTAAGTCGTGTGCGAGTCTAACAAAACCCTTTAACATATGTTTGACTGAGCTCAATTGGTTTGCTTTTGGGAGAGGCATTGTCAAATCTCGCCTTAATGTTTGAAAATTCTCTTTTATAACTGAATGAGAATGTCTTCCATTAACTTCACCATTTGCATCAACTTCCTCGAAAGGCAACCATCCTTCCGTCGTAACTTATGAACATATCTGAAATGTTTCGTTGCCTCTCGAGTCTTGAAAGATGAAGGTTTGTTTGGAGTAAAATCATCATCTAATGCTTCTTAACCATTGATTATCACCTCCTTCAAGTGTGCAGCTCCACCTTGTGTGTCCCCCAACTATTTTCCTTTTCTTATATAAGGCACTTCGATTGGGATAACTTCAGAAATTAAATCGAAGTTAGAATAAGACTTTGCATCTACAAAGTGTTATTCTACTTCTGTGAATGGCTTGTCATCTACTACCACAGTTCTTGTATCGTCTTTGTAAAATTTTCAAAGTAGAAGATTGTAAGATGTCTTTACATCGATGGCATGAAACAAGTACTTGTCGTAAGTTCTCCAATGGTGAGATTCAGTCGGATCATACCAATCGCATGTGTGTCCTCCTTGATTGAAACCTTGTATAACCAAACGACTCTGGATCAACTCATCAATTGCAATTCTTATCTTTTTCATTGTGAACTTATTCGTGTTGTTTACTGTTGAGCCACCATCAATAAACATGCAATTTATTTTTTTCTCTCTAATATAACCCGAGACGAATAAGGGTCGATTATTTGGCTTTGATCTTAATTGAAGATCTTCATTAGTAAAGAAATTACCACACAACATGAAGCACATGAGGTGAATTTTCTTTGGTACCGCTTGCTACATCATTGATAAACTTATACTTTTCAAGATTTTCTAACACCTGAACCAACGCGAGTCGTACAGATCAAGGAAGTTGTGATGCATCGCAAAGACTAAATTGTGGAGGCGATCCTTTCAAAGTGGTAAGAATGTCAACCTCATATTCACTGGGTGCAGTCGTGATATCCTGAACTTGTTCAGCACTTCCCTCTGCTTCTTCGATAGCTAAGACCATGTAGACCGTCACTTTTAAAGTATTCATTTGGAAATAAGTCTCGTATGGTGATTAATGTGGCTGAATTTTGGTCAAGCCAATCAACTTCTTGTAGCATTCTTTGCTCATCCATTCTTCTTCTTGCTTCAATTTTTCTAGCATGTCGAAGATGATCTTCCTTTCCTTGATTTTTTCTTGGATGAACCAATTGGGTCTTAGGCTTGTTTCGTCGTGACCCCCTTCGTGCGACAATAGTCCGTCCTTCATCATCTTCTACAATTTGGCAACTTTCTTCGCATTGGTAGATACTTTCATTTTCACTATAGACCTAAATCGATATAGGTTCAAGTGTGCCAAATTGAATAGTCTTCTTGATTGCCCCCAACATTGAACTTGAAGGTTTCCATGGCTTCACTTTAGAACTTGAGGTAAAACAACTTGGCAACCCTATAATGACTGTAGCATGATTTGAGTCTGTCGTGTTATCGAAGTCTTGAAGGATTTTATTCTTTTTTGCTAGATCCATGAGAAGCTCTTTTAACACAAAACATTTTTCAGTTTGATGGCTAACGATCCGGTGGTAATAACAATATTTTGGATCCTTCACTCGACCCATTTCTTTAGGACGTTTTCTCACAAGAAGTTGAATGACTTTTTCTCAAATAAATCCTCTAGTATGCCTGGTACATCAGAGTCAAGAAATGGATACTTTTTTTCCTGCAATTCCTTGAAAGTTGGTCGTTTTTCCTTTACTTGGGAATATTATTCTTTCTTACTTTTCTTCTTCTTATCTTTGACTGAGATTTTAACTGGAGCTATGGTTACTATCATTGACTATTTGGCATTGGTTTTGGAGGACTTGTCCCCTTTCTTTGCATCTTTCTTGTCATTCAATTTTTCAGGGACATGATGGTTCTTCCTTCCATGGTTAGCTATACTAATCTCCATGTCATGTACGCGCATAGCCAACTCCTTAAACGTACGTGGTTTTATCCCTTGAAGGATGTAGAGGAGTCCCCAATGCATGTCATGCATGCACATTTCTACAATTGAGATTTCAAAGAGTCGATCTTTATAGTCCAAACTCAAAGCTCGCTAACGGTTGATGTAGTTCACGACATGTTCATCTTTCCATTGCCTAGTGTTCATCAATTTCATCATACTCACAATGCGATTCATGCTATAGAAATTGTTAAAGAATTCACGCTCCATCTGCTCCCAACCATCAATTGAGTTTGGCTGAGTCCGTATACCAATCAAAAGCGTTTCCTTTAAGCGATCAAACAAACTACTTTACAAGCATATCTCCATATGTTCCCGCATTGTTATAAGTTTCAACAAAATGGGAGACATGTTGCTTAGGGTTCTCTTTTCCGTCAAACTATTGAAGCTTAGGAGGTTGTTGACCAACTGGCATTCTGATGTCATCGATTCACCTTGTGTAAGGTTTCGAGTACATAAGACTATTTTGTAGAGCCCCACCATACTGCACCCTGGTTGTATTTGTTATCATGTCCTGGAGTTGATGAAAAAATAGCGACGCAATAAATGCTACTTACATACTTTGAACCATCACGTGTTCCATAACATGTGCGTGATTTGCTGGTCTCGTCAACCATAACTTTTTTCCAACACGACTTACGTTTGCAGTTAGTGTGACTTGTGGAGTAAAACCGGGAGGGTGTGAATTCCCTTGGCTTGCGTCTCTAGCATTTTGCATTTCTAGCATGTTCGTGAGTGTGACAACTTGGAGATTTTTCTCTTTGACGGTCTTTGGGAGCTTATCAATAGCACAGCCATGGTTGCTAATTGTTCTTCCAAAGACGTCGTGCCGGTAGTCAAAATCTGCGTAGCCACTAAATAAGACGATTCTGATTGATTCGACAAAAGGAGTTCCTTGATCTTGTAGGTGACGAGCCCGATCGCAATCCAATGCTTGAGTTTACATCCGAGATTGAGCAAGATGGGCGTGGAGACAGACTTTCATGAAGAGAGTCTTCCGCAAGTGAAGCAAGCTTCTTGGTGTCTTTTCCATCACTTTTCTTCGTACCACATGAAACAAAAGTAGTGATGCATGCAAACTTGTCATGCACCATTTTTGACGAGCTAGTAGTCGTCATGGCTGCTTCGTTCACAAAGGGCATTAGTCACCTTAGTCTTGCTATGGATTACTGGTTTCGCATATGAGTTACTATTGCTTGAGACAACGGCAATGTTGTTGCCCATGTTCTTGTTGGTCTGTGTAAGTTAAACTTTCTTGTAAACTATTTCTAAAGATGAAAGTCTCAAACTTAACGTCAAAGAAAAAGATGAAAGGCAGAGGAGTTCCATTGGGCGTGCCAAATTTGTAACACACAAATTTCGAGTCAATAATAAAGAACACAAAAAAAGAATGCACAAAATACTATTTATTGATTTAAAAATAAAAGGTACAATCCTTTGTGATTTACATCTAAAATAATAGTGCACCTCTGATTTGATCTCCAAACTGGTTGCAATTCAACATCTAAAAATAGCTTATTGTAGATTTGAATAGTTTGTCGAACTTTCTCCAAATCTTCAAATAGAAAAGATTGCGAAGAGAGTCTATCGAGAGCTTTGAATAGCTTGATCTCGAACAAATTTGAATTTATATCCTCGAAATGAAGAGACGAAAAGTGCAATCTTCGTGAAAGTTAGTTCATGGAGCGTGCTTAATTTGAGAACTCGTAGATGAATCGACGCATAATTGTAGGGCTTTATGATTTTCCATGAAAACTTTGAAGATGGCTTGGACAGGACTTTGGGTAGAGAGAGAGAGAGAGCCTCGAAGAGTTCTTGAGAATTTTCTTAACCGAAGATCCATTTTCAATGAATGAGAGCATCTATTTATAAGCTTAAAAGAAGGATGTTAAATTTGGAAATTCCCTAATCTTAATTTTTTATTTAATATAATTTCCTGAATTGTAATAAATGAATATTCTTTTTATAGAGATAAAATCAATTTTGAATTTAAATGTTCTCTCACATATTTTGAATTTTACTTTAACACAACATTGTGGGCCCGTGTCATTACGCTAAATTAATGGATCGGCCTATTCTCTTTTTAGTGTGGATAAGATCCATATCTTAAAATAGGTCAAATCCAATAACTTAATGTGAGCCCACTTTTTGTGTGCGAATTTTAACATTAATTAATCATGAAATTTATCATTCACAATTAATTAAACGATAATTATGCCTTGTTAAAATTTTATTATCCACACATATATTAGACTCGAAAATATACTTAGAGAATAATATTTTCAAGCTCTCCAGATTACATTCAGGTCATATCTAAGTGTTGTTCGTGTCATTACGCATCCCACATCGGTAAGAGATGAAAAATAAGTATAGTATATAATAAAACTTGTGGACTACTACTAATAATTTAAACATTTTGAATAATGTTATTAGACTTTTTATTCAAGTTATTGGGTTAATACTCCACTTAAGTTGTTACAAATAGTATTAAAACCAACCATAGTTTCCATTTAGGGTTTCGTGGCGGTATGAATATGAATAGAAGAGTAGAATCTCCGAAGAGAGGTAGAGACCCCGAAGTTGTATACCTTATGTACGCTAATGAGCTACTCTATATCCACTAATAAGCTGTTATCCACATCTTAACTAGGAAAAGAACTTGAGTCATGGGACGAGGATATCGCATATTTAATTTGAGGATATTATAATAACCTGCCCCACATTAATGGGAAATAAAAAATAAGTCTGGTATACAATGAGATTTGTAGGCTACTAATAATAACTTGGTTAAGCATTTTGGGCCACGTTGTTAGGCTCTTTATTCAAATTATTAGGTAAATGATTCACTTGGATCATTGCATTTCGAGTTTCGAAAAATATAAAAAAGTTTGTGTTCGACTTAGATGAATTTCTAAGTTTACCAACGAAGGATTCTGCCGATGTGAAAATATTGAGGATTCGATACTTGTGAAGTTACGAAGACTCATTACTGCGTAATCACGTAGAAAACGATTTTAAATAGATTCAACAAGCAAGTAAACTTGAGACATTTAGATTGAAAATTCGATCAAAATCTGTAAGTTGGTGTTTTGTAGTTGTTTGATTGTTTACAGATAAGACACTTATACCCGTACCCGCTCCGCCTCTGCTTTTCCTGTCCTGTTTTATGAGAGATTTTTTCGCACCCGTTAGGTAACGGGTAGAGGGCGGCATTTGCAACCCCTGGCCCTTTTTCTCCCGCCCCGTGCCCAATTAAATAAAATAAATATATTTAATATATAAACATGTATATAAATTTTATTTTTTAACAATATAATAGAACTAAAATACAAAAATATCATACTTATTTTTATTTTTTTACTTGTATTTTTTATTTTTTTTAAAATTTTAATTATAGTCATTGATTAATATTATTATTTTAATATCTTATCATGTCATTATTATTATTATTAGTTTCTTTTAAAGTGAAAAATA
>JAOTRH010443290.1:0-32298 GCA_034768845.1 Heliamphora exappendiculata
AAATAGATTTTAAAATATCATTACCAGAAAAGAAACCCAATTCTCCCCCCCCTCTTGGGTTGCCTGTTTCCTAACACAGCTTATAAGTTTTGACCGAGCCAAACCCTGCAGGTGGATTTAATTATCCAGCTGTCAAATAAGTTAAGCGAAATGGTTTAAGAAATATTAAGATGTCGATTAAATTAAATTGTCAGTAATTAAATTTAATTGGCGGGTATCAAGAATCTTAATGTGGGGAGAAATTGTAAACATTTAATAACAGGAGCTCAATACTATATGGTATTGATATTATAGGTTAGAGTGCAATTATAGTTCTTTAGTGGTGTGAACTGTACTTCAGCGTTTTATGAAAATTGCAAATACCGCTATGAGGTTTGCTTAATTGTAAAAAATGCTGATACGTGTCTGTGTTCCACTGGAGTCTTACTCATAATTACTCTCCAGGTCTCTGCTGTAGCCCCATATATATGTGGGTAGGCTAAACCAGTTTCATAACTTGTCTTCTAAGACTAAAACTGTCCAGATTCTGTCGGTACGAGTTATCGGAATATTATAGCCCACACTATATCTAGGAATCGCATAAGGAAATACAGTAGAAGGTCTGACAGAAGTTTCAACTTCGATTCAAATCATAGTTAAAGATTCGATCGGTAAAAAGATATTCTTCTAAATTAACTTCGGATGCACGGATTTTATTTTGATCGTTCATCATCAAAAGTTTCTATCTGGAGCCCGTTTTGGCGTTTGCCTGTCCAGTTAATTTTTTTCAAATAATCATTTGCAAAAACAAAGATCTTGACAGTTTTGCTTCCAACAATTGGTATCAAAGCCGTTTTGTCTTTTATTTTCAATTATTGGGGCAGGATAGTTTTAGAACTGTTTCTAACTTTATTTTGTAAGCGTTCTAATCTCGATTTTATGATTGTCATTTATTTTTATGTTTGATTGAATGGTGTGAATGATTATTATTATTTTTAATTACGGGGGTTAACCGTGATTGATCGAATTTGAACTTTAGGGATATAGGATCGATGAAATAGCTAGTTTCTATTTTTAAAATATCAGTAAAAAAACTAATTAAGAGCAAGTTGAACATATCCAATAACACGAAGAACGGAGGCGGCACCGGCGGTGGTTTGGGTTTTTACGGGCCACGGATGGGCAATAAGTTTTTTAATGGTTTTAATCGGTTTTTTTTAGTGAAATTTTCTGTAGTATCTATGAATAAAAAATAGCACAAAAAACAAGTCAAAAATAATAAGGAAAAATCACTAAAATAGCCCGATTCCAGCGGCTTTGCCAGCGGTGGTTCGGCGACGATTTTTGTGATTTTTCGGGCCATTTTTTGGAATATTTTTTAGGAAATTGTTTAAATATAAAATAGCAGTAAAAAAATACCTCAACATACTATCAAAAACTAGAAAAAAAAATTAAACCAAAATCACAACCCAAACAGGCGGCAAACAGGCCGGCGGCGGCGCCCGGTAGCAGCAACTTTCGGGTAGTTTTACGATAGTTTTTTGGGCTGTTTTCAAGTAATGTTTTGACAAAAATATTGTACGTTTTGAGAACTTTCTTTTGATATAAAATACGTCAAAACAGAGTTTGGGAAGAGGTCGAAAAAGTATTGGAAAGTTAGCGGTACTAGGTGGCGGCGCTGGTGAGCGGTGGCAGCAGCTTTGGACAGTTTTTTGATAATTTTTTAGGCTATTTTCGAGCAGTTTTTTTCATAGTAAATAGTAATTTTCAAGAGCTTTCTTTTGATATAAAGTACGTCAGAAGCCGAGGTCGAGAAGAGGTAGAGAAAGCCTTGAGAAGTAGGCGGCGCAGTACTATGGCGGGCAGCAGCGTTTTTTAAGGTTCAGCCTATTTTTCCAACTATTTTCTGAGCAGTTTTCTAAGAGCTTTTTTGACAAAAAAATTTCATATTTCGAGAGTTTTTCAACGGTATAAAACTCGTCAAAAACAGAGCTTGGATGAAGCGGCAAGAACCGCCTGAAGGCGGCGCCAGAGGTGGCTGGTGGTGGTCCCGCTGTTTCTCTCTCGCAAGGTTGCTTTGTATTGAATTTTTTATGTATACGAGACTGATATGATATATCAGTATATATCAGATAGTATTAGGGAAGCTTGATGCACTCAGGATATAGAAATCAGAGATAAAAGATGATTATTACAATTTATCCTCTTCAGGAGACTGAAACACCTCGGTATTTCACTTGGATCATAAAATCGGGATATATGCATATCATGTTTATATATATATGAACTGCGTGGATGATTACATATCTGTTTTATTTATCTTGTTAATTTAAATAATTCAAAAATTCGATTTTAATTAAAATATTTTGTAATGGAAAATAAAATAAAATTTTTTTAATTAAATAAAAAAACTTTAGATATTTTTGTTACAAAATATCACGTTTAAGATGATTTTTTTAAAAATTGAATATCTTGAAAAAACGTGGGAATTAATTCCGAATTTTGAATTAATTAAATAAAAAAATATTTATTCAAAATAAATTATTATTTTTTAAAAAATATGGAATGAAAAATAAAATAAATAAATACTTTTAATCACTACCTTTACTGAAAAGCTGGAGAAAAAACTATGCATTTATTAAGTTTTATTTGTTACGCATTTAACACGAAAAGATGGTTTGATAAACCAAAATCTTTGAAATCGTATACACGAAAAAATGTTTGATTCTTTTAGATTGTGTGACTTTCAAAATTAATAAATTTATTTTTAATTAAACGGATTTTTATAACCCTCAATTTTTTAAAAAAAAATCTAAGTGGGAGAGAAAATTTATTCACAGATAAATCATGTGGTCTCTATCTTCAGTTTGTAGGTGATACAATTAAACCCTGCGTGTTGGCAGTAAGGCCTTCTTTCCTATTGGACAAATTAATTGCGGTATCGTCTGCACAAACCTCCTTTAGGGATAATTCTGGATAATTGTTAGTGTAGATCACTTCTCCATCTGAAAGTTTTATTGCGAAATCACTGATTTAGGATTAAGTGATGGTTAACACTTAGTAGTTGTATATTATAGTATCCTCTCCATCTGAATCACTACTATTATATTCTGGATCGAAACAATGTCAGCTGTTTAATTTTACTTAATATGGTCAGTTGCCTAGATAGTAAAATTAAAAAAAAATGGCCTGTCTGGTCTTATGAAGGACAATAGACATCCTCCGATCGAAGCATGCTATTCTCAGGTTACCAGACTGTTGACAAATTAATTTTAAAATGGTAGAGGGAACCAAATTAAAACAAATTCAAAGTTTTGCGCATCATAATGTGATTCTCATGATTAAAAAGTCTTTCAACCCACTCACTTTAATACTCAAAGAAAACAAACTAACAAGACTGAATTTTGTTAATTGAAAATGTAACTTGAATATAATTTTAACTACAAATTGTATTCCTTCAATACTATGAAATGTGTTTATTTTTGAAAAAAGTTCTTCCTCTGAGCCGAAAGGCAAGAAGAAAAAAAAGTTTAGAAACAGGGAGACACGATTTTTAGGGTAATTAGTGGGCCACAAACTGGTGTGAAAAAGTTGAAAGACAGATGTTTTCTTTGCAATCAGACCCGGTACTGAAAAAAGTTATGTCTAGTATTTCTCAAAAGTCAGAACAAACAGGGTAATTTCTGTTCACTGGTTGTGAAAATATGTTTAGCGGTTTTATCTACCAGCACCTGGTGTGTAAATACGGGAGCCACTAATCATGTATGTAATTTATTGCAGAGGTTCCAAAAAATCCGACAACTTAGTAATGGAGAGATTTGCTTGCATATGGTAAAAATACAAAGGTAACAGCAGTTTTAGTAGGAGATGTCACTCACAGTTATAGTAGAGATCGAGTTTTAATATTGAGAGATTGTCTTTATTTACCTGCCATTAGAAGAAACTTAGTTTTCATTTCTAGATTGGCTAAAGATGGATATTTGGTTTATTTTAATAACTATGTGGTTATTAAGAATAATAAACGGACTATCTGTTCTGGTACATTGGTGGATGATCTTTATATTATTACTTTAATCTCTCCTGAACTGTAACTGACTGAAATGAATAATACATATATATTACCATATAAAAGAAAGTTTCCTTCTTTAATGAACCAAACGTTTCTTTGGCACTTACGCTTGAGTCATATTAATCTAAAAATTATAAAAAGACTAGTAGAAGATAAACTTTTGAGTTCATTAGAAGTGGAGGCACTTCCAGTCTGTGAATCTTACTTAGAGGGTAAGATGACCAAGAGGCCTTTTTTGGCTAAAGACTATAGAGCTAAAGAACCGTTGGAGCTGGTTCATTCTGATGTGTGTGGTCCTATGACAATCCGGGCTAGAGGTGGCTTTGAGTACTTCATCAGTTTCATTGATGACCACTCAAGGTGTAGATACATTTACCTAATGCAACGTAAGTCTGAATGCTTTGAGAAATTCAAAGAATTCAAGGCGAAAGTAGAAAAGTGTCTAGGTAAAAGTATCAAATCACTACGATCCGACTGTGGTGGGAAATATCTCTTTGGAGAGTTTAAGAAGTACATATCATCAGAGGGGATTACATCCTAGTTAACTACATTGGTACTCTGTAGCAGAATGGCGTAGCAGAAAGAAGAAATAAGACTAATGAAAATGGTAAGGTCCATGATGAGTTATTCAGATTTTTTCGATTCGTTTTAGGGACTCGATTTAGAGACAGCGGCTTACATTATAAACTTGGTACCTTCTAAGTCAGTACCTTTTACTCCCACATAATTTTGGACCGGGCATATACCTAGTCTGAAACACATTCGTATTGGGGGTATCCAGTACATGTGCTGAAAGAGAGCGTGGATAAATTGGAACCGAGAATAAAAGTCTATATCTTTGTAGGGTATTCCAAGAGAACAAAGGGTGGTCTGTTTTATAATTTCAAGGATCATAAGGTCATTGTTAGCACCAATACCCGATTCTTGGAAGATGATTATATTATGGATTACAGGCCAAAAAGCAATATTATTCTGAAAGAACTGAGAGAAAATACCAGTAGAACGAAAGAACAAGTCACTGATATCCCATTACTTCTTCATAGTGGGAGAATTATCGGGATAGGTGTAAATCAAGAACATAGTGCTGAGTACAGGGCTCTGATTCTGTACAGCGTGTTACTGCTGGTACACAGACACAGGTAGTGCCTCATTGTAGTAGGAGAATTGTTCATCAACCTGACTGGTATATGTTCTTGGGAGAGTCTTTTGATAGGATCCTGGCAGAACTAGATACCGAGCCCTGTAACTATAATAAAGCACTTCAAGACAAAGATACAGATCTTTGGCAAAGGGCCATGAATTCAGAGATAAAATCTATGTATTCCAATCAGGTCTGAGAATTTGTAAAACCACCCGAAGGAATAAAATTCATTGGATACAAGTGGGTCTACAAGAGGAAGAGAGGAGCAGACAGGAAGGTTGAAACCTTCAAATGTAGGCTTGTTGCTAAAGGGTTCATTTAAAAAGAAGGAATCGATTATGAGGAAACCTTTTAGCCGGTAGCCATGCTTAAGTCTATCCAGATTCTCTTATCCATTGTCGCTCATTTCGATTACAAAATCTGGTAAATGGACATCAAGACTGCTTTCCTTAATGAAAGTCTTGATGAGTGTATCTATATGATTCAACTGGACGAATTCATTATAAAGGGCCAGGAGCGCATATTGTGCAAGCTTAAGAGATTTATTTATGGACTTAAGCCAGCATCGAGGTCTTAGAACACTCGATGTGATCAAGGTATTAAATCTTATGATTTTCATCAGAGTCTAGATGAGTCTTACGTGTACAAGAAGCGTGATGAAAACATGGTGATCTTTCTAGTACTTTATGTAGATGATATCTTGCTCATCGAAAATGATATAGGGGCATTATCTACGGTTAAAGTATGGTTATGTAAATAAAAGTATGGTTATCTGGGCAGTTCGATATGAAGGACCTGAGAGAAGCCAGCCACATCCTCAGAATCAAGCTTGTGCGAGATTGAAAATAAAGGATGTTGGGCTTATCACAAGCAAAGTAGATCGATGATATCCTTGCTTGTTTTAGCATGCAGGATTCTAAGAAAGGCTTTCTCCCTTTCAGACATGGAATCACTCTATCCAAGGATCAGTGTCCTAAGACAATTGATGAGATAGAGAAAATGAAGGCGGTTCCTTATACTTTGGCAGTAAGAAGCCTCGGTATGCTATGTTTTGTACTAGACTCGACATCTGCTTTGCTGTTGGCATGGATAGCAGATATCAGTCTAACCTAGGGCAGAAGCATTGGACTATTGTAAAAATATAATCAAATACCCGAAAAGGACTAAAGATTATATATTGGTTTACTAGGCAGACAGTCCAGTACTTTTAGGGTATACAGGCTCAGATTTTTAGTTAGACATAGATCTTACATCAGGAGACAATCTTACAGATCCTTTACAAAGAGCTTACCGACAAAGACTTTTGATAGTCATTTAGAGGGCATGGGAGCCAAATGTATGGCAGTATGGTATTGAGTATATAAGTAGTAGATTGTTGAGTTGGTATACTAAAAACTATGTTTTTAGTATTTAATTTTATTTTAATAAAATTAATATTTAATTTTATGAGAATTTTTATGAGCAATGTATGTGTATCATTTCTTTAATGTTATGCATAGATGTTCGATATTCTGTATAGTATTTAATATGGTGTGTAGAGTATGACTTGCACAAAGAAGATCAGATTTTAGGTTCTTACAGAATATAAGTTTTATGTTCACAGTTTAGATAGAAATGGGCATATCATCGGTACGACTGTAGCACAGAGTTTTAGTAGGCCTGTCTTGGTTACGGGGAATAGATAATAGCGTCGTCTATTATTTCGACTCTCTGTGCTAGTACACTTTGTGTGTATTGAACAGAACATTTAGAGTAATTAATTTTATACTGACTATATAAATTAATTCGCACCCCAAGGTTATTATGAATAGTGCTTATCCTCTTAATCTTGAAATAATTATTGATTTGCGTATATTTAATATTCGTTGTTTTGACTCTTTAGAGGGTGCGATCATGTATGGGTCTATATTCCCGGTGAGTTGGATAGCAATATTATTTATATGGAGAATATTAATTATTGATGGAATCCACATCCTGAAAGATCAAGATTGATGATTCCCCCTTAAGGAAGCTTATAAGTTTTGACCGGGCCAAACCCTGTAGGTGGATTTAATTATCCGGTGGTCAAATAAGTTAAGCAGAAAGGCTTAAAAAATATCAAGATGCCGATTAAATTAAATTGTCAGTAATTAAATTTAATTGGCGAGTATCGAGAATCTTTACATGGGAGAAATGGTAAGCGTTTAATAACAAGAGCTCAATATTATATGGTCTTAAGGTTATGGGTTAGAGTGCAATTATAGTTCTTTAGTGATGCGAACTGTAATTCAGTATTTTATAAAATTTGCAGAAACCGCTACTGGATTTTCATAATTGCAAATACTGCTATGAAGTTTGCTTAATTGCAAAAATCGCTGATACGTGTCTGTATTCTACTGGAAGTCTTACTCATAATTACTTTCTAGGTCCCTGCATAAACCCTATATATATGCGGGTAGGTTGAACCAATTTCATAACTTATCTTTTAAGATTAAAGCTGTCCAGGTTCTGCCGGAACGAGTTCTCAGAGAATTATAGCCCACACTATATCTGGGAATCGCATAAGTGAATACAGTAGAAGATCTGACAGAAGCTTCTACTTGGATTCAAATCATAGTTGATGATTAAACCGGTAAAAAGCTATTCTTCAAAATTAACTTTGGAAGCACGAGTTTTATTTTGATCTTTCGTCATCAAAAGTTTTTCATTTGGGACCCATTTTGACGTTTGCCCATATAGTCCGTATAAAATTAATTACCCCAATGTATCTCGTTTAATGCACACAAAGTGTACTAGCACAGAAAGTCGGAACAATAGACAATGTTATTATCTATTTCCTATAATCAAGACAGGCCAACTAAAATTCTGAGCTATAGTCGTACCGATGGTATATCCATTTTCATCTAAATTGTGAACATAAAATTTATATTATGTAAGAACCTAAAATATGATCTTCTATGTGCAAGCCGTACTCTACACACCAGATTAAAAACTATATAGAATAAAAGATATCCATGCATAACATTAATAAAATGATATCGCATACATTGCTAATTAAGATTCTCATAAAATAAAAAATTAATTTTATTAAAAATAAAATTAAATACTAAAAACGTAGTTTTCAGTATACCAACCCTAACATCTCCTACTTATACTCAAAACTATACTGACATATAACTAACTCCCATGCCCTTTACATGACTATCAAAAGTCTTAGCCGGTAAGCTCTTTGTAAAAGTATCTACAAGATTGTCTCCTGATGCAATCTTGGTCACAGTAACATCACACATCTATACAATTTCTCGTATTAAATGATAATTACGCTCAATGTGCTTTTCTTTCTTGTGGACCCTTGGTTCCTTCGAGTTTATAGTCACTCCACTATTATCACAATAAAGTGTAATAGCCGACTAAATTGAAGAGACCACCTCTAGATCTAACAAGAAGTTCTTGAGTCAAACGGCCTCCATGGCTACTTTAGAAGCTGCCACATACTCAGCCTCCATGGTAGAATCAGCAATGCAAAACTGTTTGATACTCCTCCAACTAATAGCTTCACCTCCTAAGGTAAATACATATCTTGAGATAGACTTATAGGAATCCTTATCAAACTGTGTACCCTAAAGATACTAAACTGTCTGCTTGGTAAACTAACATAGAATCCTTAGTCCGTTTCAGGTACTTGATTATATTCTTTACCGTAGTCCAATACTCTTCTCCTAGGTTCGACTGATATCTGTAAACCATGTCAATGGCAAAGTAGATGTCGGATCTAATGCAAAGCATAGCATACATGAGACTTCCTACTGGCAAAACATAAGGAACCGCCTAAGGTAGTGATTAAAGGCATAGCATACATGAGGCTTTCATCGTTTTCAATCTCGTACAAACTTAATCCCAAGGATGTGACTAGCTTCTCCCAAATCCTTCATATCGAATTCCATAGATAACCATACTTTAACTATAGATGATGCCCCTACATCATTTTTGATAAGCAAGATATCATCTACATAAAGTACTAAGAAGATCACCACACTTTTGTCATGCTTCTTGTACACACAGAACTCATCTCGATTCTGATCAAAATCATAAGATTCTATAGCTCGATCAAACAGAGTATTCTAAGACCTTGATGCCGGCTTAAGTCCATAAATGGATCTCTTAAGCTTGCACAACATGTGCTCCTAGCCCTTCGCAATGAATCTGTCAAGTTGTATCATATAGATACACTCGTCAAGACTTTTGTTAAGAAATGCTATCTTGACATCTAATTTCATCTTAGAATTCAAAGTGTTTTGTCAAAGATCTGCATCTTTATCCTGAAGTGCTTCATTGTAGTTACAGGATTCGATATTTAGTTCTGCCGGGATCTTGTAAAAAGACTCTCCCAAGAACATATACCGATCAGGTTGATAAACAACCCTTCCACTACGATGAGGCACTACCTGTGTCTGTGTACTAGCAGTAACACCCTGTACAGAATCTAAACTCTGTGCATCAGCACACTGTTCATGATTTGCACTTGTCCCAATAATCCTCCCATTACGATGAGGCAATGGGATACCAGTGGCATGTGATTTCTCTTTCGTTCTACTGGTATTTTCTCTCATTTTTTTTAGAATAATATTTCTTTTGGACCTGTGGTCCATAATATAATCATCTTCCAAGAATCAAGCATTGGTACTAACAATGACCTTCTAATCCTTAGGATTATAAAGTAGACCACCATTTGTTCCCTTGAGATACCCCACAAAGAAACAGACTTTTGTCCTCAGTTCTAACTTACCTGCGTTCCCTTTCAATATATGTACTGGACACCCCCAAATCCGAATGTCTTTCAGACTAAGCTTACGTCCGGTTCACAATTCTGTGGGAGTAGAAGGTACTGACTTAGAAGATACCAAGTTCAAAATATAAACCATTGTCTCTAATGTGAGTTCCCAAAATAAATTGGGTAATCCTGAATAACTCATCATGAACCTTACCATCTCCATAAGAGTCCTATTCCTTCTTTATACTACACCATTATGTTGCGGAGTGCCTGGTGCAGTCAACTGAGATATAATTCCTTCTAATGATAGGTAATCCCTGAACTCTCCAAAGAGGTACTCTCCACCACGGTCGAATTATAGTGATTTGATACTTTTACCTAGACGTTTCTTTGCCTCCGCCTTGAATTCTTTAAATTTCTCAAAGTATTCAGAATTACGGTGCATCAAGTAAATGTATCCATACCTTGAGTAGTCATCAATGAAACTGATAAAGTACTCAAAGCCACCTCTAGCTCGGATTGTCATAGGACCACACATATCAGAGTGAACCAATTCCAATAGTTCTTTAGGTCTATAGCCTTTGATCGAAAATGGCCTCTTGGTCATCTTACCCTCTAAGAAAGATTCATAGACTGAAAGTGCCTCCACGTCCAATGAACTCAAAGGTCCATCTTCTACCAATCTATTTATCCTTTTTAGATTAATATAACCCAAGCGTAAGTGCCAAAGAAACATTTGGTTCATTAAAGAAGAAAACTTTCTCTTATATGATAAATTAGATGTGTTATTCATTTTAGTTAGTTGTAGTATAAGAGAGATAGGAAATACGACATATAGATCATCCACCAATATACCAGAATAAATAAAATATTTATTTTTCTTCACAACGACAAAGTCATCCAAATGAACAGAATACTTATCCTTTATTAAAGTCGAGACTAAAATTAAATTTTTTCTAATCAAAGGTACATAAAGATAATGTTTTTGAAGTAGTATCCTATCTCTACTAATGCTGAGAGTGGCATCTCCTACTGCAACTACTGCCACCCTTGTATTATTGCCCATATGTAGGTATATTTTTCCATCGGTGAGCTGCCTGGTTTCCTGGAACCCCTGCAAAGAATTGCAAACATGATTAGTGGCTCTCGTATCTACACACCAGGTACCAATAGATAATACCGCTAAACATGTTTCAACCACCAATGAACAGAAATTACCTAAATTGTTCTGCTTACTAAGAAAAATTGGACATTGCTTTTTCTAATACCCAAACTAGTTACATGATAGCACTTACCTCTCAGCTTCTTCATACCAGCTTTTGGTCCTTTAACTGCTTTTGGAGCTGTGCCTCCCTATGTCTAAACCTTTTTTTTCTTCTTACCTTTCGACTTAAATGAAGAACCTTTCTTAGCCATATACACATAACCTAACTTCCTAAGAACACCATCGGCTACTTAAAGTTCTATTAGAAGTTCTTCTAATGAAAAGCTGAGCTTATTCATGATATAGTTCAAGTAGAACTACTTAAAACTTTCAGACAATGACTGAAGTATGATATCAACCTCGATTTTCTTGTCAATTTCAGCTCCTAGGATCTTCAATTCATTCAAAAGACTGATCATCTTCAGAATATGATCCCTAAGTGGGGTACCTTCAGCCATGCTTTACATTCATTAGAGATTCCATGGCCACCTGCCTAGTAACACAATTTTGATCCCCAAATATTTTTTTGAGGTTCATAATCATGTTATAGGCACTGGGTATAGACTAATGCTGATGTACTTCTGATGGGTCTGGGTTTCTTATTCGATTACCCCCACTCAGGCACCCGTGGACATATTTCAGTCAATACAAAACTTGTAATCTTCAGTAGTTAATACAATGTCCAAGTTTCGTTTCTAGTTAACATAGTTCGATCCTGTAAGTTTGTTTTCATTGAGTATTGAAGCGAATTGATTGAAAGCTATTTTAATACTGAGAATCACATAATTAAAAATACCGTTAATTGTAACGAGTGAAATTTTGAATTTATTTTAATTTGGTTTCCTCTACCATTTTAAAAGAAATTCGCCAGTAGCCTGGTACCCTAAAAAATAGCATGTCTCGATAGGAGGACGTCTACTATCCATCGTTTGTTTATATAGACCAATTCCTATTAATTTTATTATATAGGTAACTGACCCTACCAAGTAAAATTAAATAGCTGACATAATTTCGGTCTAATATATAACAGCAGTGACTCAGATGGAGAGAATACTATTATATACAGCTAAGTGTTAACATCATTTAATCTCAAATTAATTGTTTCGCAATGAACCCTACAGATGGAGAAGTGATTCACACTAACAATTATCCAGAATTATCACTAAAGGAGGTTTGTACTAGCGATACTGCAATTAATCTGTTCAATGGAGACGAAAGCCTTACTGCCAATATGCAGAATTTAATTACAGTGCCTACAAACTGGTGATGGAGACCGCGGAATTTATATGTGAATAAATTTCCTCTCCCACTTAGATTTTTAACATATTTTTTAGGGTTATAAAAATTTATTTAATTAAAATAAATTTATTAATTTTGAAAACCACACGATCTGAAAGAATCAAACATCTTTCCGTGTACACGATTTCAAAAATTCTGATTTGCTAAATCATCTTTTCGTGTTTTAATGCGTAACAAATAAAATTTATAAATGCACAGTTTTTTCTCTAACTTTTCAATTAAAGTAGTGATTAAAAATATTTATTTATTTTATTTTTTGTTTCACATCTTTTAAAAAATAATAATTTATTTAGATTAAATATTTTTTTATTTAATAAATTCAAAATTAACTTTCATGTTTTTCTAAGATTCCGATTTTATAAAAAAAAAATCATCTTAAACGTGATATTTTGTAAAAAATAAAATATCTAAAGTTTTTTCATTTAATTAAACACTTTAATTAAAAAAATTTTATTGTATTTTTCATTATAAAATATTTTAATTAAAATTAAAATTTTTGAATTAATTAAATTAACAGGAGAATATAAAACAGATTTACATCATCTCGCAGTTAATATGAATATATATGCACGATATGTATATATATCCCGATTTTATGATTGAATAGAAACTCTACTGAGTTTCAAACTCCTATTAAAAATAAATTGTAATAATCCATGTTCGAACCAGTTTCCTATATCACAATTGCAGCATGATTCTTTGATACACTTTGATATCTACAGATATATCATATCAGTATCAGAACACATCAAAAAAATTGATCAAAACAGCACCGAACCAAGCCACCACCGCCGGCCACCATGTCGCCGTCGCTGCTACCTTGTGCCTCCACCTTCAGGTGATTTTTGCCGTCACTTCGGTGCTATGTTTTTTACGCCATTTATACTGAAAAATAGCTCTTGAAAAGTAGTATTTTTCTGTCAAAAAATCAGTTCAAAAATAGTCCTGAAAATGACTGAAAAACATCCCCGAAAGCCGCCACTGCCGCTGTCTACGCCGTCGCCCCTAACAGCCGCCCATTTGTACTTTTTCTAGTTGTGTTTTTGCTTTCATTTTTTTTTGAAAAATAGCATAAATATCCATCAAGATATTGATTCAAAGAACGCCTCAAAAACAGTCTTGAAAAATAACTTCGAACAGCGCCGCCTGTAGCACAACTGCTGCCGCCGTTTGCTGCCTGTTTTTGCACTATTTTTTATGCTATTTTTTTCACTTTTTGAACTATTTTTCTAGTGGTATTTTACTCCTAAATTATGCCAAAAAATCTGTTCAAAACTAGTGTCGAAAACATCAAAAAAACTATCAAAAAATGGCCTCGAAATGCCGCCGGAGGTGCCGCAAACGGGCTATTTTTTAATCCAATTTTTTCATATTTTCGGGACAATTTTTAATACTATTTTTAAACCTAAAAATTGCAAAACAAAAAAAATACTGAAAAATAAGTCAAAAAACTGTGGAAAAACTAACGCAATCTGTGGCCCTTAACTCCCGAAACCACCGTCGGTGCCGCTGCCAATTCTTCGTATTTTTGGATATTCAACATGTTCTTAAAATATTCTAAACATATATTTAAAAATAAAAATTGCTATTACATTACCTATATCCCGTAGGCTCACATTCGATCTAGAAAAAAATTAATCTATCACTATCAACTCTCATTATTAAAAAAAATTAAATCATTATCCAAACCATTCAATCAACCATAAATAAATAAATGATCATAAAACCAGGATTAGAACGCCTGCAAAACAAAGTTAACACAGTTCTAAAACTACCTAATCCCAAAAAATCATTAAAAAAAATAAAATGACTCTGATACCAATTGTTGGAGGCAAAACTGTCAAGATCATTATGTTTGTAAATGATTTTTGATAAAAATTAATTGAACGGATAAACGCCGAAACGAGCTTGTATGACTCGGATTGAGGGGTTTTGAAAAATAGTCAAAAATATGAAATTTCAAAGATGTTTGAAAAATATTTTAATACCTTGAAAACCAACCTTTGAAAATCCCTTTTTATTGAAAATAGAGTCGCCACTTAGTTTTTAAGAAAAAATAAGAAAAACAAAAAAAAAATGACTCACTGATCTTGAAAGCGTTAACAAGAGAAAGAGGGTCCAGGGGCTACGGTACGAATCGAAAAAGGTATTAGGCACCTCGTTCACCCAACCATAAGGTTGACCTCTACTAATAGTCATTGGTTCTTTATTTCTCAAATGCATGCAACTAAAAAAAATGGAGGCAAAGGGAGAACATTCAAAATCAAATATGAAAAATACATAACATATGTATATAGCACTCCAAATTAGAGCAAATAAAAAGAGTGAAATCCTAAGTTCTAAGACATGTAATTTCTAACTAAAGGATACATAGAATATTCCCACATGCAATATTCACAAAAATAAGCAAACTATCATGATTTAAATAAAAGAGTAAAAGTATGATAGAAATTATTAAAATTATCTAAACATGAATTTGCTACAAAAATAAGCTAGACTATTTTAAGCATATTATTAAACTAACATGCATAAATTATCAAAAAAAAAAAACCAAAACAAAAGCATGTGAAATTCCTACATTAAAAAGAAAACTTACTAGCAAAGAAATTTAAAATAAGGCTTTTATAACCAAAAAAAATATTTAAAGGAGAAGAAAAACTTTACAAAAGAAAAATTATGCTAAAATAAAAAGGTTAAAAAATACTACTTAACTATTTACATTTTATGCTTTAAAAGAGACAAAAAAAATAAAAGAAATGGGAAAAAATTATACTACCATTTAAAAGTGCAAATTAACTTGAAAATCTTTTTGTGATTTTTGAATTTACAAAGAATAAAAGAAAATAAAAAAAATGTGTTGAGAAATGAAAATGAAGTTATAAAAAAAGAGAAAGAAAATAGAACTTTTATAAGAAAAATAAATACTACATTACAAGAAAAAGAAGAGAAAAGATATGTTAGCATTAAATATTAACTAAAGTTAAAAGAAAAAGAAATACTAAATTAAATATTGTAAGGAAGCAAAGAAATTAAACACTCGAAAAAAAAAGTACATTATTATTGAAAGAAAAGAAAAAGAAATGAAAATTAAAAGCTTTAGAAAAGAAATATTAAACTAGAAATAAAATAAAATAGAGTATTAAATTAATATTACAAGAAAATAAAATAGAAATGAAATAAAGTGCTAGTAAAAGAAATTAAACTAACTAAAAAGAAGAAGAAAAAAAAAGAAATGCTAGAATATTAAATTAATATAAAAAGAAAAAAAAGCGAAGAAATGAAATACTAGAATTAAATAAATGTAATATTGATAATTACAACCATTTTTATGTAAGTGCTTATATAATAACAATAACGATATTATTTAGTCGTATCGTTAAATCATGTTAGCACAAATTTGATGAATTAATTAAAGAAAAATATATGTGCTTTGTGAGAAAGTGTAAACTAAAAAATTAAAACAACTAAATTAAATGAAACAATGTAAATGATAAACAAGATTAACTATGTAAATAAAAAGGAATACATGAATTGAGATTAAATATAACCCGATCACCCCAAAAGAGAGAAAATAGGGTTAGAAAGACTGGGGATCTAAGCGAGGTACTTGGATTGCTTAAGAATCCTCAAATTGCAGGAATGTGCTTCGATGTGCCAATCCTCGAGTGGTGATCCAAACAAGGCTCCAATGTAGGCATCGGAGGTTTGGGACTCGATATCTCGGCAGGGTTTCGGCGTCGGGGCTTGGAATTACTTGGCAACTCAGTAGAATTTCACTCTCAAAACCTCACACCCATTTTCTATCCTGAAAAATGTACCAGAGGTACAGTATTTATAGAGTTTCTCAGCCAATGAAATTCTGCCACGTTTTGGGGACACGTCAGGCCATTTGAAGTTGGCGGCCGCCATGTTTTTGAAAGGTTCCACAAAGTTCTATGACTGTCGCCATAATGGGAGTTAGCAGTCGCCATGATGGGAGTTGGCGGTCGCCACTTTTGGCTAGGGTTTTCACAAAATTCTATGGCGGTCGCCATGAAGAAAGTTGGCTGTCGCCTTACTTGGGCAGCAAGTTTTGATGGTTCGTCAATATTTTATTGGTTTGAAGGTTTCAGGTTCAAATACCGAGCTTGGATCACTTTTCGAGGATCGTATCGAGGCACTATTCTTACTATTTTTATCATCGAATTCACCTATGATTAGGCATTAGGCGGGGTTAAATTGGAGTGTCTACAGTTGCCCCTCTTTGATATAACTTGCATAACAATGCGTGAAGCAAGTTATATCAAAGACCCAGAGACAACAACTATTTAAATGAGCCGTCTATCTTAGACCACAAACACACGAGCATGCATATGATGTTGGTCGTACTCAAACTTTAATTGAGCTGCCTACGTGCCCCTTTGCTAGGGATCAGATCAAAACGTAGTTTATGGGACAAAATGCAAAGATATAAGATAAGAATTGTAGTGTAATGCAATGCAAGTCAGTTTAAGGTCATAAGAAGGACTGAGGAGTCAGTTTAGGGTCATGAAGAGGACTGACGAGTCAGTTTAAGATCATGAGGAGGACCGATGAGTCAGTTTAGGGTCGTGAGGAGGACCGATGAGTCAGTTTAGGATCGTGAGGAGGACTGAGTCAGTTTAGGGTCATGAGAAGGACCGAGTCAGTTTAGGGTTATGACGAGGACCGACGAGCCATTTTTGGGTCATGAAGAGGACCGACTAGTCCGTTTAAGGTCATAAAGAGGACCGGTCAGTTTAGGGTCATGAGGAGGACCGACGACGAGTCAGTTTAAGGTCATGAGGAGGACCGACGAGCGAAACATCAAACTAATAGGTCAAGTTAAGACCTAAAAATTTAAAACGTGAGATAAAAATGATTACAAACCAAGTTGTGGTTTAAAATTAAATTTATCAGGAAGAAGACCACGAATTAATAGGTCGAGTTAAGACCTAAAAATTCGGGACGAGGCGTGAGATAAAAATAATTCAAAAATTAAGTCACGGCTTAAAATTAATTTTATCAGGAGAAAACACTGAATTAATATAAAGAAAGCACACACAATTAAAGAAATACTCAAGATTTTATTTTTGAAAAGTCACCAAAAATTATTCTTAGAAAATTAGAAGAAAATATTTTATTTCATATGTAAAATCATGTTACAAATAAACTAAACATTCTTACCATAACTAACCTTTGAAAACCCCTTTTTATTGAAAATGAAGTTGCCACTTAGTTTTTGAAAAAAATTAAAAAACAATGGCTCACTAATCTTAAAAGCGTTAACCAGAGAAAGAGGATCTGGGAGCTAAGGTACGAATCGGAGAAAGTGTTAGGCACCCCATTCGCCCAACCATAAGGTTTGCCTCTACTAATCGTCATTGGTTCTTTAATAAAATTTCTCAAATGCATGCAACTAAAGAAAATAGAGGCAAAGAGAAAACATTCAAAATCAAATATGAACAATACATAACATATATATATAGTACTCCAAATTAGAGCAAATAAAATGGGTGAAATCCTAAGTTCTAAGGTATGTAATTTCTAATTAAAGGATACATGAAATATTCCCACATGCAATATTCACAAAAATAACCTAACTATCATGATTTAAATAAAAAAGCAAAAATAAGGTAGAAATTGTTAAAATTATCTAAACATAAATTGCAAGCAAAAATAAGTTAAAAGCATGATTTTAAAGAAAATGACCAAAATATGTATAATGCCAAAGAAAACTAGGTATAAAATAAATCAGGTAAAAAAAAATAAACTAAACTAGATAGAAAATAAACTAAGTAGAATTAAGAAATGCATACAAAAGAAGTTATTAAAAGAAAATTTGCTAACAAACGGAAAGAGAGGGTTTTATATTTAAAGAGAAATTAAAATTTCAAAAGAAAATAAAAAGATTTGACAAAATAAGAAGTGTAAAAAATGCTATTAAGAAAAAAATCTAATTATTTACATAAAAGATGATAGAACGCTAAAAGATATTTTTATGATTTTTTTGCTTAGTTAATAGAAGAAAAAAAAGGAAAAATATTATAGAAGAAAAGTTAAGCTAACAAAGGAAGATTTTAAAATAAAAAGAATATTTAGTTATTAATATTTTACATTTTAAAAGAGAATAAAAGAAAATAAAATAAAAGAAAGAAGTGACATGAAAAGGGTAATTGAATTTTAACTATTATGAGAAAAAAAAATTATAATGCTAGTGAAAATCAACTTAAAAGTCTTTTTGAAATTTTTGGGTTTAACAAAGAGTAAAAGAAATACTATATAAAGAAAATTAAGTTTACTTCAAAAGAAAAGAAAAGAGAAAATGTAACTTTTAAAAGGAATTTAGATTAATAAAATGTTAGAAAAAGAAATTATAC
Organism: Heliamphora exappendiculata; assembly: GCA_034768845.1. Taxonomy (NCBI): domain Eukaryota; kingdom Viridiplantae; phylum Streptophyta; class Magnoliopsida; order Ericales; family Sarraceniaceae; genus Heliamphora; species Heliamphora exappendiculata. The sequence goes on from JAOTRH010443290.1 coordinate 18,820, forward strand.
TAACATTAAAAGAAAAGGAAAAAAAAGATGAAAAATAAAAAAAACAACTAAAGGAGAACTAAATTAATGTTTAAACTAAAAAAAAAGAAAGAAAAAAAGTGGAACATTAGTATTAAAGAAAATAAAATTGATTATAAAAGAAGATAGAATGCTACATTAAAAGGAAAAAGAATGCTAGAAAAATACATGACATTAAAAAGAAAAAATACAAAATAACTACTAGAACATTAAATTAATGCTTAAAAAATAAAAAAAATAGAAATAACATATACTAGCTAAAGATGGAACATTTAACTAAAAGATATTAACAATAAACTATGTTACAAGAAAATGAAATAGGATACTATTGAAAGTAAAAAAAATGAAAATGAATGCTAGAATGTTAAATTAATATAAAAAGAAACAAAAAAAAAAGAGAGAAAGAGAATAAAATACTAGAATTTAAATACATATAATGTTGACTATTACAACCATTTTTATGTAAGTGTATTGGATTATAACAATTAACAACATAATTAGTTGTAATTGTCAAAGCATGTTAGCACAATCTTAATGAATTAATTAAAGGAGATAACAAATGTGTTAAGTGTGAATGTGAGAAAATTAATAATTAAAAAAGTAAAAAAAACATCTAAATTATATGAAGTAAACGAGATTAATTATATAAATGGAAAGAATAGGCAATTTGAAATTGAATTTTAACCCGGTCACTCCAAAAGTGATGAATTAGAGCTAGAAAGACCGGAGATCCAAACAAGGTACCTAAATCGCGGAATACTCAAATTGGGGAATGTGCTTCAATCCTCGGATGGTGATTCCAAGCTAGGGCATCAAATGTAGTATTGGAGGATCGAGACTCAGTATTTCGGCAACACTTCGGCGTCGGGGCTCAAAATTACTCGACAACTCGGCGGAATTTCACTCTCAAAACCTCACACCCATTTTCTGTCCTGAAAAACGTACCAGAGGTACAGTATTTATAGAGTTCCTCAGCCAATGAAATTCTGCCACGTTTTAAGGACATGTTTGGCCATTTGAAGTTGGCGGCCGCCATGTTTTTGAAAGTTCCACAAAGTTCTATGACGGTCTCCATAATGCAAGTTGACGGTAGCCATGATGAAAAGTGGCGATCGCCACTTTTGACTAGGGTTTCCACAAAGTTCTATGGCGGTCGCCACAATAAAAGTTGGCGGTCGCCTTACTTGGGCAGCAAGTTTCGATGGTTCGACGAAATTTTATTGGTTTGAAAGTTTTGGGTTCAAATACCGAGCTTGGATCACTTCCCAAGGATTGTACTGGGGCACGATTCCACCTGTTTTCATTATCGGATTTGCCTAAGATTAGGCGGGATTAAATTGGGGTATCTATAGTTTTCCCTCTTTGATATAACTTGCATAGGAATGCGTGAAACAGGTTGTATCACAGATCCAGAGGCAACAACCATTTGACCGAGTCGTCAATCTTAGGCCACAAACACACAAGTATGCATATGATGTTGGTCATACTCGAATTTTTATCAAGTTGCCTATGTACCTCTTTACTAGGGATCAGATTAAAACGTAGTTCATGGGGCAAAATGCAAGGATGCAAGATAAGACTAATCATGATGCATAACAAAAACAACGTAATGCAAACATGAGAAAAAAAATATATCAATCACTTTTAGGTCGTGAAAGGACCGATGAGTCAGTTTAGGGTCATGAGGAGGACCGACGAGTTGGTTTAAGGTCATGAGGAGGACCGACGAGTCAGTTTAGGGTCGTCAGTTTAGGGTCATGAGGAGGACCGACGAGTTGGTTTAAGGTCATGAGGAGGACCGACGAGTCAGTTTAGGGTCATGAGGAGGACCAACTCAGTTTAGGGTCGTGAGGAGGACCGACGAGTCAGTTTAGGGTCGTGAGGAGGACCGACGAGTCAGTTTAGGGTCATGAGAAGGACCGATGAGTCAGTTTAGGATCTTGAGGATGACTGATTCAGTTTAGGGTCATGAGGAGGACCGAGTTAGTTTAGGGTCATGAGGAGGACCGAGTCAGTTTAGGGTCGTGAGTAGGACCGACGAGTCAGTTTAGGGTCATGAGCAGGACCGACGAGTCAACCGTCAAATTGATAGGTTAAGTCAAGATCTAAGAATGCGGGACTTAGAATTAGGTTTATCGGAAGCGAGATTAAAATACTCAGAAGCCAAGTTACGGCTGAAAATTTTGATTTATCGGGAAAAAAGATCACGAATTCAAAGGTCGAGTTAAGACCTAAGGATTCGGAATGAGGCATGGGATAAAAATAATTGAAAGCCAAGTTATGGCTTAAAATTAAATTTGTTGAAAGCGAGATAAAAATAATTAAAAGTCTAGTTACGACTTTTAATTAAATTTATCCGGATGGAGAAAAACACCTTAAAAGATAAGGGTTTAAAACACACAAAATTATTTTTTGAATTATTTCTAAGCACAAAATTTTTCTCAAAATATTTTTAAGATATCCCCTAGACACCAAATAAAAATTTTAAAGAAAAATATTTTAAAGTTTTTATGTTTTTTACATTAACAATGAGAAAATAAAGCAAAAGAAGAGGAAAACAACCCAAACAGCCCCTATAAACCCTAAAACTCCATAATGAGAGACTGACGCAGGGCCGCCAACTCTGGAGTTGGCAGTCGCTATGATGGGAGTGACATGACAGTTGACAAGAAAGCGGGCGCTGAGACGAAACCCCTCTGACATGGCGGCCGCCAGGTAAAAACCCTAAGAGATGGCTGGCGCCATGTGTCGATTCAGGAAACCAACGGTCGCTCATATTGGAGTTGGCAACCGCCAACTCTGAGCGCGTACACGGCCCTTTAAAGCGCGCGAGCACAGCCCATTTGCATCCTTTCACTCTCTCTCTAACTCTCCATTCTCTCTCGTCCCTTGTTCCCAAGCTTTTTCCTTTATTCCTTTCTTGCTTCTAAACTCACACGATGTTCACCTTGTTTTTTGCGATCCCATTCTTCTTCATGGCGGGCTAAGGCCATGGGGATGACGACTTGGGGGCACGACGGGACCCTTTCGCTAGCGGGGTCACTTCTTCACAGCCCACCGCTGCGATGGATGCTCTTGTACTCGAGGCAGAGCTTGCCTCCCGTCGTGTTGTTGAGGAGGCACGAGGGGCTGCTGTGGCGCAGGCGGCTGCAGATTCTGCTGCTGAGGCCGCAGTGGATGACTTCTTGGATCCCGAAGCTGAAGATGGCCGGCCGACACCCTTCGACCCACACACCTACGCTCCATTGCCTCATCGCGTGGTTCCACGTGGGATGAGACGCTACGAGCCTCCTGATGATGCGGTTGCTGCCGGCGTTCTTCTACAAGAGCCCGATCACCACTTGTCTCGTCGACGCCCATTGGTAAGTATCCTATGCTTACTATTTTCAATACCAAAGCATGAAATACCTCAAACATAGACGCATGCCTAGGATCCCCTCAGATGATATGATACTATGTTGCGATATGATGATGATGATGATGATGATGATGATGATTGGAATTTTGAACTTAACTTAGGTACCTATGCGATGGAAATTAAAATAGTAGGAATACTAGAATCTTTTAAACAACCAACAAAATGGGCGATTATTTAGCGAAAATCACAAAATAAAATACTTAAGTTTTCTAGATTTTTAGGAAATTTTCAAAAGTCATAGAAAATTAACGAAAATTTTTTAGAAAATCTAGAGAATTTTAGAAATTCCTAGGGAATTCTTGGAAAATTTTTAGAAAATTTTAGGAAAAACTTTAGGAAATTTGGAAAACCTTAGAAAGTTAAGGAAACTTTGAAAAATTCTAGGAAAAAGTAAGAATACCTTAGAAAATTAAAAAAAAATTTGAAGAATCCTAGGAAATTTTTTTGAAAAATTCTAGGAAAATCCTGGAAAACTAAGAAAATGTTAAAAAATTTTAAAAATTTTAGGAAGATTGGGGCAAATTTTTAAAGACTCCTAGAAATTTAAGAAATATTTTCAAAAATTCTAAAAATTGAGGAAATTATTTTTAGAAAATTATGGCAAAAAAGGGGGCAAAACACAAGATTTTTTTTTCGGGGCTAATTATGAAAAAAAAATTAGAATTTTAGAGAAAATTTTGTCAAAAATCCTAAAATTTGGGACAAAGATTTTTTTATTTTATTTTATTTTTATAATTTTTATTTATTATATATATATATGGGAAAAACTTAGAAATTTGAAGAAAATTTTGAAAATTTTTAGAAAAATTTTAAGAAAAATCAAAGATTTTAAGAAAATTCTTTTTTTTTTTAGAAGATTGGGTCAAATTAATCCTAAAGCGGTCAGGGTGAAAGGGGCAACACACAAAGATTTAATTTTTTTGGAAAGAATGGTTTATGCAAAGTAATAGAGGCCTAAGATTACTAGGATGTGCAGAAACCATGAACCTAGGGTTAGAGTGCCTAGTTTTCTAGGATTCGAAAAGAACTGAATGATCATTACCTAGAGTTTGAATGATTTGCTTGACTTATTAGGGCATGTGTTTGATCTACTCTTTGTTTGTCTTCTCTTTACAGGTTGGTCACTACGTCTGAGGTTTCGGAGGTTCAGCCTCCGAGGAGGTGTTGGAGTGGTATGATGCCCTCCCTGCTCCCAGCCGGGCTTACATTGACGCCTCTGGTTTTGCTCGCTTCATATCCCTGCTAGGTAGGATGAGCAATGACCGGGTTTGGCTGACAGCCCTTGCCGAGTCATGGTGGGATACCACCAACACTTTCCATTTCACTACCTTTGAGGCTACTCTGATGCCTATGGATTTCGCGCTCATTACCGGCATCCGGGTTGGAGGAGCTCCCATCCCATTTTATCCAACCATAGCCCAGTCGACTGATGCGCTGACGTACTTCCTCGGGGCCGTTCTTGCTCAGATGGATCGTGACAAAGTCAAATACACCTGGTTCTTCGAGCCCTTCTGACAATTCTAGTGCACCGAGCCTCGCCACTACGAGTGGGTCCCCCGAGGCTTTCTTATGTACATGTTCGGTACCTCCTTGTTCTCGAACAAGGAGAATACCGTCCACTTGCATTACTTGGGGGGACTTGCTCGTCTTAATCAGGCTGCCAGCTATGGCTAGAGAGGGGCTGCTCTCGCCACCCTGTATAGCTTTATGCGGATACTAATCCGGTTCCTTCAGGAGCTCAGCATTGGGGGATATTGGAGAGTTTGGGTGGTATGATTTAATTTATGTGCTTTTCCATTTATTTCTGTTATCTGTTATTATCCACTTACTGACATCTTCTTCTTTGCAGTTGTGGACCTACGAGTTCCTCGGGCATCATGTCTCAGCGAACTCAATGGCAAACCCTCTGGTTATTCCCCGATCAGCCCGGTGGTTCCGAGGGCTAAAGAGGAAGAAGGCCTTTGGGAAGGACATCGACCGCTTCTGAGTCTCCTTGGACCGACTGACTCCCGACCAGGTATCTCTATTTCCTACTTACTGCACTGTACATTACTTTCTGCGTTATACTGCCCGCTACACTGTACTGTACTTGTACTATCTCTATTCTCTTTTGCTCTGCACACTTATTACTGTACACTGACCGTTATTATACACTGCACTGTTTACTGTATTCTACATGTTCACTAGGACATTTGGAGAGGCATAGAGGACCGGGCCAGGGTGGATCTGATGCGCAGCCACGACATTGCTACGAGACGTATTCTGCTGAAGGGCCCATTTGGGTGGGAGTACTATCTGGGAGAGCGAGTGGTCCGCCAGTCGCTTGGCCTGGATCACTTCCGGATCCTAGTGGTTCCTCCGGCCTATATGCGCTGGACTGAGGATCTGAGCCGAGTCGACCTCCTACTTGAGCTGGTGGGGAATCATACCGCGGAGTTACTGGTTGCTGAGGGGGACTACCCTACCTGGGCCCAGGCTCATCTGATTGGACCACTAGGACCCGGCTAGGCTGGTCGCATGAGGAGAGCACCGGAGGCTGCTAGTGTTGATGCCGCCATTAGAGGGGCTGCTACCGCTGCTGCTGCTGGAGCCGCTGCTGTTGCTGCTGCTGGTGATGCTGCTGGCGGGGTGAGGGGCCCAGAGATCCCATGGGATGTCCAGACTGTAGTATATGGCTTCCCTTTCTCTCTGCCGATTCCTATTCCGCCGGCATCGGAGTTTAGGGCTGACATCGGCCAGGTTTGTCTTCTATCTTTCCCTCAGTCACTTGTTCTTTCTTTATTTGTCTAGTTTTTCCTAGACTATTCTCTTCTACAGGTCGATCAGGCTTGGTTAGACCAAACGATGCTGATGGTCACCGGCTTGAGAGAATTGGTCCGACAGATGGATGCCTCGATGCGGGCGGCCGGCGTTGCTTTCACACCAGTAGCCATTGTGAATAGCTTGTGTGTTCTTTTCAACTTTTTTGCATTTTCCTGTCTTTATTCTGCTCTGAATCTTGCTTCTCTTTTGACAGCCTCCAGCTTCGGCCATCAGTATAGTGCCACCACCCGCTCCAGCTGGGCCTCCTGCCCCAGCCCCAACTCCAGTTCGAGGTCGCGACTTCCGGGCCTCTTCTCGGGCTCATTCCAGAGGATCTGTCCCATCTGCTCAGAGCTAATCCAGGGTCGTTTCTTCCTCTGGCAGTGACGATGGTGATGACTTCGACAGACTTTTCGAGGACGACAGCTCAGAGGAGGCCGGCCCTTCCCCCCTTCTTTTTGTTATTTCTTGCTCATATACATTTACTCTTTATTGGCCCGTGTGCCTAGGTTTGACACATTTACATACATTTATTCGATCCACGGTCCTGTATGCCCCAATTTTCTGTTTATTAGGCCTGGGTGCCCCTGTTTTTGTTTTGATACATTTTGTCATCTTCTGATATATTTTAGGCCTTCGCTCCTATTTATTGCCTTATCTTGTATGATTCTCCTTCACTTACTTCTCAAATTGTCATGGATGTATAATTCAAATGTCACACTTTATATAGATCTCACAAACTGTAAGCTGGCATACACCCGCCATGTTCAAACATGGCGGTCGCCATAATACAACCTGGCGGTCGCCACTATCAAGGAGACTGACATGGCGGTTGCTATTTTCAATATGGCGGCTACCTAGTCAAACGGCTGATGTCATTGTACTGTGCTTTTTTTGAGTTGGCGGTCGCCAGTTCCAAGATGGCGGTCACCACTTTGAATGGGCCTTCTGCCAAAATTTCAATTTCCCACCTTTTTCAGTCTTATAAATACTGACCTGGAGGCTCCATTTGCTATTACTCTGGCTCAGATGGCTTCTCCTCTTTCTTTATAGATTGAAGCATTTTTCCACATTGAACATTTGAACTTTGCCCCATTTGGCCTGAATGCTCTTTTCTCACTGAGGACAGTAGAGGTTAACAGTCCCTTATTGTCAGCCGCTGCTCAACTGTGGGATCCGCAGTCTCATGTCTTTCGATTTGGCTTTGATGAACTCTGCCCCACTGTGGAGGAATTTGCTACCGTGTTGGACCTGATTCCACGGAGCTCTATTATTGTTCCCACTCCCTTTCTCTCAGCTCGACAGCGGGTGATGCAACTTTGTGGTTTATCTAAGAGGGAGGCCTCTCTTCTGACCTCGGGGGACTGTCTTGACATTTCCTGGATTATTAAGAGGTTTCATCCTACTGGTGACCTCAGTGACCTTGGTTTTTAGCTACGGCGACGCTACACACTTTGCTTCTGCCTTCTAGCCCAGTATCTTCTTGCCACTTCTGACGGGCGAGTTAGTTGTGCTTTGGTCGACATTACAGGACAGATGTGGATGGGGAGGGATTTTGTACCACTTGTTTTAGTAGAGACACTGCTGGGCTTAGACGCTTTTCATCGTGGTGAGACCAACACCTTTGCTGCAGCCCCTTACTTCTTCAGGTAAGCTCAACATCTTTTTCTATATCAAGTTCACTGTCACACCGCAAAGCCTTTGTCTTACTGTTCTAACTCTTGCTACATATATGGCTGATGGAGACGGTGAACCTTGTTCAGAAGCCTCCCACTGATAGGCACAATGCTGCTGCTTTCCTTTACCGCCCCCGTTATCAGATATGTGACACCGAGGCAGCTTGGCGATAATATCTTTCTTCTTTGATCGGCCTAGACATTACCTGGCAATGCCCTTGGTGGTGGATTTTCGTCGTGACCTTGACTACTATAGATCATCCTGGTGTGCTGCTGGTTGGCCTACATCAGACTACCTTTTATTACCCCCATCGGATTATGCAGAAGTTCGGTCGCAGTCAGACCATCTTTCCCAGCATTCTTGATCGTCTATTCCCATCTGTGCTGCGGACTCCATTTCTAACACTGTATCATGATGCCTGGCCTTCTTGTTCATATGTGAAAATGCAGGAGCTGCAATGCCCTGACCTTTCTGCTGAATACAAGACGTGGCTAATACAAGATAGGGAGAAGAAGCATAAAAAATAGGAGAAACATGCAGCGAAAAGGAGAAGGATTTGAGAATCTCTGCTTTATTTTAAAAAATTTCATAGCTTTTTTTTCTTTGTAGAGTTTGAAACTTGAGTGCCCTCCTTTTAATTTCAAAACTTTGTAGCTTCAATTAAAGTAATGAAAAACTCCCACTTTATGTTTGAGATGGTTCAAACTTATCCCAAGTTTTCAAAATTTCAAAAACTAGTTTGTATTGGTCTTACTTAGATTCAAAGATGGTTAAAAACAAGGAATAAGGCCGGACTTCTCAAAAGAAGCTGCCTACGTATCCCAAAAAGATGGAATCAGGCCATAACGTAGTTTGAGCTCGATTTTCACTCGGGTATTAACACTATCCTTTTGTAATGCCCTAATTTTTGCCAAGGTTGCCCTTTCAGGTTTTCTATCTTGCAGTCCGCTCTAACTTTTGCCTGAGTCGCCCTTTCGATTTTCAACTCTGCGAGCTTTTATTTTATCTTTATTTTTACCTCAAGAATAGTACTTTTTTAGTTGGCCGAGGTTTACTGGAGTAGAGAATACATTGCCATCTAGATCCATAATAATGACTGCACCACCGATCATGATAGTTTTGATGAGAAACGGTCCGGACCAGTTCGGTTTGAATTTGCCTCTCGGGTCAAAGATGGGAGCTCTGATTTCCTTAAGGACCAAATCTCCTTCTTTAAGATCCCAGGTCTTGACCTGCTTATTGAACGCTTGAGCTATCCTCCTTTGGTAACCTTATACATAAAATAGGGCCTGTAGCCTTCTTTCATCAAACAAGAGCAACTCTTCCATCTGGTTCCTCTGCCATTCTACTTCTGAGATATTGGCCTCGGCCATTACTCTTAGTGAGGGAATTTTCACCTCAATGGGGAGTACGCTTCTATCCCATACACTAGAGAGTATGGCATTGTTCCCGTTGAAGTTCGGATTGACATTCGGTATCCCCAGAGTGCAAATGGTAGATGTTCCGGCCAATCTTTGTGTGAGTTGATTGTCTTTTGTAGAATTTTTTTGATATTCTTGTTTGCTGCCTCGATTGCTCCGTTGGTCTGCGGCCGATATGACGAGGACTTGTGAGCCACTATCCGGTATTCCCAGAAAAGATCCAAGACCTCCCCTTGGAAATGTGAGCCATTATCCGAGATGATCTCATGGGGAACTCCGTACCGACAAATAATATTTTGCTTGTAAACTTAGCAACGTGGGAGGCTTTCAATACCGAGTAGGAAGCTGCTTCTACCCACTTGGTGAAATAGTCAATGGCTACTAAGATAAACTCATGTCCATTGGATTCCTTCGGTGTTACTTTGCCAATCACATCAATTCCCCATACTGAGAACAGCCATGGTGACGTCGGGTTATACAGCTGAGACGGGGAAACGTGCATAAGGTTTGCGTGAATCTGACACTTATGGCATCTCCGCACAAACTGTATACAGTCTGTCTCCATTGTCATCCAAAAGTATCCTTGTCGTAGGATCTTCTTGGCTAACATATTTTCGCTCATGTGTGGTCTGCAAACTCCTGCATGTATTTCTTCCATAAACTCTTGGCCCTCTTCAGTGTTTACGCACAGCTTGCTGACCCCAGAATGTCCTCGTTTGTCCAGTCTGCCACCGCAAATGACAAACTACGCAGATAGTCGTCGTATTGCCCTTTTATCCTTTTTGCTTGCAAACTTGGGAAATTCTCCTTTCTCTACGAAGTTCAAGATGTCAAAGTACCATGGAAGGCCGTCAGTGCTTTCTTCAATAGCGGCTCTCATCTCATATGCCGGCTTTATCTTCTGCTTAATTATCAAGGGCCTCATTCGGACTCTGGGCGGTATGTCAATCGTGGATGCTAGGGTGGCCAGTGCATCGGCGAACTTGTTCTGCAGTCTTAGTATATGGGTGAAGATCACCGATTCAAAGCGCGGTATCAGCTTTTCTAGCTCTTGATGGTAGAGAATCAATGTCACGTCCATGACCTTCCATTCTCCTCTAGCTTGTGAAACCACTAGTGCTGAGTCTTCAATGACTTTCAGTTTCCTTGCCCCTAGTTCTAGGGCTACTTCCAACCCAGCTAAACATGCTTCGTATTCGGCCTGATTGTTGGTGACTTCAAAGTTAAGATTTAGGGACAACGGAACGTGTGATCCGTCGGGAGTGACAAGGAGGACTCCTATTCCATAGCCGGAAGCCCAAACCAAAGCCTAACATGTCTTCTCCAATGGCGTGTACCGTATTTCTCACCTGGTCATCTTTTTGCTTAGGTAGTAGACAGCCTTTTCGATTCCATCTCGCCTTCCTGTGCTAGCATACATCCCATAGCTGAATCAGTCACTGACAAGTAGAGGATCAGCGGCCTGTCAGGTTCGAGAGGAGCTAGAACATGAGGGTTTTGTAGGTACTGTCGTACGGCATTAAAGACGTCTCAGCATTTCTGATCGCATTCGAATTTGACTCCTTCTTCAGCAGGCGAAAAAGCGGCTCACAGGTAGTTGTTAACTTTGCGATGAACCGACTGATGAACTGGATTTTTTCCATAAAGCCCCTAACTTCCCGCTCGGTCTTCGAAGGAGGCATTTTCAAAATTTCTTTGATCTTCGAGGGGTCGACTTCAATGCCTCGTTGAGTGATCATGAACTCAAGCATTTTTTCGGTAGTGACTCCAAATGCACACTTCTGCGGGTTAAGTCGCTTCTTGTACTTTTGGATCCTTTCAAAGAACTTTCGTAGTGCTGTGATGTGGCCATCCCGGTCTTTTGAATTGACTATCATATCGTCCACGTACACCTCGACCTCCTTATGTATTATGTCATGTAGTAAAGTAGTGGCAGCCCTTTGATAGGTTGTCCCTGCATTTTTCAAACCAAATGGCATCACACGATAACAGTAGGTACCCCAGGGTGTGGTGAACGTCGTCTTTTCTCTGTCTTCGGGATCCATCAAAATCTGGTTGTATCTGGAGAAACCATCCATGAATGGAAACAAGGTGTGTCCCGTTGTGTTGTCTACTAAGACGTCAATGTGCGGTAGTGGAAAATCGTCTTTCGAGCTAGCCTTATTGAGATCCCAAAAATCCACGCAGACTCGGATACAATCGACCCTCTTTAAAACTAGCACGACGTTGGCTACCCATTTTGGATACTCTGTTACCATTAAGAATCCAGCGTTAATTTGTTTGGCAACCTCTTCTTCGATCTTCATAGCCCATTTTGGCCGAATCCGTCTTAATTTTTGTTTGATCGATTTAGCATCAGGATATAAGGGGATATGGTGATGGACAATATCAGGATCAATTCTAGGCATATCTTTGTAAGACGACGCAAATACGTCCTTGAATTCTTTTAACAAAGTTTTTAATTGTTCTTGTTCAACTATATATGAAGAAGAACCAATTTGAACATTTTGCGGGTTAGTTTCATTACCCAGATTTATTGACAAAGTTTCTTCAATTATTGGTTGGGCACGGATTTCTTCTTCTCTTTTTATTAAAAGTTTTATTTCTTCGGGGATATCCCCGTCGAATTCAAAATCATCAAAAAGCATATGAAATAAATCAAACAAAGCAGAATAATTGAAAATCTTGTTCATTTCATAAAAAACAGAGGGAATTACAAACTCAAGGGTAAAAGCAGGGAGAGGAGCACCAACAGATGTGCCCTCGAATACAGATTCTGACTCAAACTCAATCCCAGACTTAGGATAGACAATGTGTGCATCACTAGACTCGATGGTCCAATACTTTACTTCCTTTGTGGCCGCGTCGACGATGAGCTTAGTGCAGTCTGCTGGTGCGCTGAAGCCCATCATGAACCAGTCCAATTCAGTTATACGCCGCTGAGCTATATTCTCATTGAACAGTACTCCCAGGTCCGTACCATCAAGCTTGTCAGCCCAATCCTCTTCCTGAACCTTCCTTTCTTCCTTCTCTCCTTCCATTGTTTCTTCCTCTTCCGTGTCAGACAGCTGGTGGATGAAAAAGATCTCCAACCTCGGTAGCTTTTGATTGGTCTCTTCGTCGATCCACGGCTCCGAAAAACCACAATACGAGAAATCTTTTCCTTCCTTGACGAAGTACCTATTGAGCGTCCCAGAATAATTGGCCTTTCGTCCACTTCTAGGCCCTTCCAGATCTTTTTCCGTTGGTTTATACCCAAAGACCAAAACAGTGTGAAATCGACAATACCTGAATCGGTTCTGGGATTTCCTATTGCTTACGTCCTAATCCCATGCCAGGGAAGAAAGATATTTTCCTCATCATTGTTATAGCTCGTGGGTTGACATACCTTTCTTCTTCATTCAACAGCATTTGAACGGCTGTGCTTCATCAAGCCGAAAATCACTGAGCAACACATCATCTTTACTATGCTGAACTTCCAATAGAGTTGTACCCTCTCCTCCTCTCGGGAGATGAATGTTGTCTTCTCCGTGAATGGTTAAAACTGCGCCATTTCTTATTAGTTTCAATTTCTGATGGAGAGTTGATGGTAGAGCCTGGACATTTAGGTCATGCAACCAAGGTCTTCCCAACAACAAGTTGAAAGACGCCGGTACGTCCAGTACTTGAAACTCGACTGATGTTTCCAAGGGCCCTACTGAGATTGCAAATGACATCAATCCTAGTACATCCCTCCTTGTGTTGTCATAAGTTCGCACCCCTTAATTGCAGGGGGTAAATTGGTCTGGCCCATCCCCAAGCAGACGGCCATTCTCAATGGGTAAACGTTCAAGGCATACCCATTATCAATGAGGGTTATCAAGACCCACTTTTCTAGGCACTTGACGGTGATGTGAATCAGCTTGTTGTGACTTTTTCCTTTAGTGGGAAAATCCTTATCAGAAAAGGAAATGACTTTTGGTTCGGCAGCTGGCAGAATAAGCCCAATGAGCTGCTCGGGGGTTGCTGTTGCAGCGAAAATAAAAAAATTTGAATCGACGTTGTGACCGTAAAAAACGACGTATGTGTTTTTCATGAAAACAAAGAACAATATTAATCTTAATAGCATAATACCTTTATGAAACTTGTCGAAAAGTTTCAAGA
>JAOTRH010443301.1:0-32292 GCA_034768845.1 Heliamphora exappendiculata
CAAAGAAGTGGAAGTGAATTTGGGCATTTGGGTTCCTCTTACAAGAAAGGTATCCTTTATGGGTTAATTGAGATTATGCAATATCTTTCTGAGTTAAATGTCCCATCTTTTGTTTGGAGTCAATAGTCATATGTTTGGGCTTGCATCTTCCCTAACATATTTTCAACAAAGCACAAAAGGATCAATGACACTACCAAAATTGGGACATTTTGGCCCACAGAGGTAAAGGAGGAGGGCAAGGTATAACATGATATTATCATGATGGTAATCTTGCTTGCTAAGGTTGACATGTAATAATCAAACGAATTCCCCATTTGGAATCAATTTTTTAGTCTGCATTTTTTCTTTTTGTAATGTTTCTTTTTGTACTCCTCGTTCTCTACACAATTTTTGTTTCATTTCTTTTTCAATTTTTGTGGGGCTTCTAGGCCAAGCTCCAAAAAAACACATAACAAATTATTATAAGAGATTTATGTGGAGATCAATCGTATCCACTTGTCCACCATTTTATTAAGTCTTATTTTTCTGAAACTGTTAGGAATGTACACATATTTACCCTTATATTAATATTTACAACGTTTCTACTTTTATATTTGATCGCTTATATTTCGGTTATACTACAAGAAAGTGTACCTTTGGCGACCAAATTTAGCAACTAAAATCGAATTTAGTTGTTGAATTAAAGATTTCTAGCGACTAAATAAATTTTGGTCACGAATTCGTCCACATTTGACGTCTAAAATTAAATTTGTTTGCCCAAAATTTAGCCCAAATCCTAATTTTTGGTAGGAAAGATGGAAAGACTTTTAGCAACCAAAAATTGATTGCAAAATGTACTCACTGGTGACTAAAATATACTTAATCGCGAAAGATATTATAAATATCTTGACACTCGTTTGATAACAAAATAAGATACTCGTAGAATGTCCTATTTGACGACTAAAATATTTTAGTCGCCAAAGATATAAGAAATGTCTTTTGCGGGAACACTATACTACACGAAAAGACATATAGTAACCAAAAAATTGGTGACGAATATAAAGGTGTCACTAAATATAGGTATTTAGTGACAAAAATAGAAATTGTAAAAAAAAAAGAAGCTCAAATCATGTCTTTTTGTGTCAAATTTATATTTGTCACATAAACGTTGTCACCAAAATCATGGCCAAAAATTAAATTGACACCAAAAGAGTATTAGTGACAACAAGTTTAGTGACAATAAAAAAGTTGTGACAACAAAATTTGCTTAATTTAGTTTGTGGATACAATGAAAGCATAAAAGGTGTATGGTCAAATCCAAATGTTGGGACATGCCTGATAACGACAAAGAGAGAGCAAGGAGTAGCAGAGAGGGCGTGAGTAACAGGCTCAGCGAGTCGCACAACATAGACAAAATCGATAAGCTTTAGAGTATCTTGACATAGCTCCTGCAAGATCCTCCATCCTGTTGACGACTGTGTTGGAGGCAAACTACCAAGATCATAAGATTATATCTATAACTTTAGTAAAAAACATTACTGGACGGGCAAATGCTAAAACTGACTCTAGATTAAAACTTTTGATATCGAACAATCAAAATAAAATTCAGTAATATTACCAAAATTTGTTTTAGAATTATATCTTTCGAAATCCGGTTGGAAGATTTTGATTGCTACAATAATTTCAAATCAACAATCTACTGCAGTTTTTGATTTCCAGTTAAATGTCTAACACAAACTTTCTGTTGTATTCTCAAATGCTAGAATATGAATAAAGTGTATATTTTAATCTATCGTGATCTTTAAAACATATCTAATCACCTATTCTTTTGATTCACAAGATGTAGAAACCCTAGAATTGATTTGTGATCCACTGGTGACTAGGTTTTATAACCGCATATAAATAGACTACAACAGGGACCTATAGAGTAAATAAGACGTGGGATTCCAATGCAATTATGAAATCCTACCTTAACCCAGAAATATTTTCATAAAAATATAAATTATAATTCATTCTACTAAAGAATTATAATTGCACTTCCAATCTTATTCTCAAAACTGTAGTATTTGAGCTCATATTATTAAATATTTATTTATTCTCCTCACGTTAAGATTACAGATACCCATCGATTAAATTAAATTACTAACAATTATATTTAATCGGCTTCTTTGAAAATTTCTTAAGACCTTCCGCTTAACTTCTTTGACTGCTAAATTATAAAATTCACCTGTAGAGTTTAGCTCGGTCAAAACTTATAAGTTTTCTTAAGGGGTATCGTCAATCTCGATTTTTAGAAACGTGAATTCCGTCAATAATTAATATTCACCATATAATTAATATTATTATCTAACTCACCAAGATTATTGACTCATACAAGATCGCACCCTCTAATGAATTAAAATAATGAATATTAAATATATGTAAATAATAATTATTTTGAGATTAAGAGTATAAGCACTCATAATAACCATGAGGTGTAAATTAATTTATAAAGTCAGTACAAAATAACCATGAGGTGTAAATTAATTTATAAAGTCAGTACAAAATTATTTATCCTCACTTGATCTTGTTTAATACACATAAAGCGTACTAGCACAATGAGTCAAAACAATTGTCAAAATAATTACCCTTTTCCTGTAATTATGACATATCTACTAAAATATTGTGCTACAGTCGTACTAATAATTTTTTCAATTCCATCTAAACTATTAACTAAAAACTTATATTACACAAGAACTTTTAATATGGTTTTCTGTGTGTAAGCCGACTTCTACATACCAGATTAAATACTATGTAGAATAAAAGATATCTATGCACCACATTAAATAAATTATAAAACGCATACATTACTCATTAAAATTCTCATAAAATAAAGAATTAATTTTATTAAAAAATAAAATTAAATTCTAAAATCAAAACCATAGCTTTTAGTATATAACCCTAACAATTTCTCACTTATACTCAAAATATTATTGCCATACATCTGACTTCCATACTCTCTATATGACTGTCAAAAGTCTTAGCTAGTAAGTTATTTGTAAAAAGAATTACAAGATTATCTGCTGATGCAATATTGGCCACCTCTCTATACGATCTCTCATATCAAGTGATATTTACGCTCAATGTGTTCCACCTTCCAAAGTAAACACATATCCCAAGGTAAATTTTTGAAATTTCTCATCTGATTAAAAGTCCAAGTCTGTGGACCCTAAATGTTCTAAATCATCTACCTGGTAAATCGACATATAATATCTAGTCCTTTTCAGGTACTTGGTTACATGTTTTACCGCTGTCCAATGCTCCAGTTCTGAGTTAGACTAATATCTGCTAACCATCCCAATGGCAAAACAGATGTCGAATCAAGTGCAAAACATAGCATACATGAGGCTTTCTATTGCGAAAAGATAAGGTGTCACGCCCCGAAATCTGGGTCACATAAACTATCCAAGAGAAACCCGTTTTATGATTCCAAGTTCCATTAAAACCACCCGAGCCAACACGCGTCCAAGAACATAAACAAAAGTAAGCTTAAAACCTTTGAAAAACGCACTTTCGAGGGTTTATTTCATGTAAAAGAAAAGCCCAAAAGAATAAGGCCACGGTTCCCGAGAGCCAAACTTCAAAACAAGCAAACAAAATTTTTAAAAAATTATCCAAACCACTCAATCGGTCAAAAGACCGCTTGAGCAGTCCCTGCAAGCCCACTGGTTTTCAACTCGAAACACAAAAAAAAAAAAGAATGTTTTCCATGACCGCTTGAGTGGTCCATCGAGCGGTCTGGCTCTGGATCCTTTTTAAAAACACCACCCTTGAAAGCTCAATACTTAAAACTTTTTTCCTCCCATTTGAAAACCTCCAAGGAAAAACAAGCCAACAAAAACAGGTTTAAAACCTCCCTCGAAGCACAACTTTGATATGAAGTATAAAACTAACCGAAAATGATAACCGATACATAAAAATATGAAAACATACAATCAACCCATGGTTCCTAAATTACCTAAAAAAAACCTATGGTTCGTCTCACAAGCATACAACATACATGCATGGATAACCAAGACCTTGAGGCTTATACAACATGTTTTTAAGTACAAATCTTATAACTTCATTACATGATCCAAATACACAACGATATTAACGACCGATTAACAAAACTACTAAAATCAATAAAAGATATTTTGTCTTCGCCTCCTCCGAGGATCACCGAGATCTATCCACGTGATCAAATTCACCTGAAAGTTTTTAAATCCCACAAAATGAGCCAAAGCCTAATAGAAACAGACTAGCATGAATTAAAAACGTACATGCAATCACGAATTATATAAATAACTCGATCACACAAGCCTTAAAACAGTTTTCCATCCTGAAAAACTACAAGTTTTCATATAATCCCATAACATCTGACAGTTTAACAATATAAACCACACGATATTTTTCAACTAGGTTATCACAACCCACAATGATTCAAATTATGTAATTCTTTATGGGCTTTCACCGCAGAACCAATATCTGCCCCCAATAATGCATTTCTTTACGAGCTTTCACCACGGGACCAATATTCGACCCCAATAATGCATGAATTAACAAAATATTTGCCCGTACTCATCCATGTACAAACATCAAAACACACATAGCAATGTCATCCATCTAACCGTGGAGCCCAACCAACATTAAAAATACGGCTCAACCCCAAGGGTTTGCTCCAAATCTCCCAAAACTACATTTCCGCAACATACACCTGAATCCTTCTAATTTTCAAAACTCATCCATTTGAAAACAATAGACACACATGTCCACCAACTTTGTAGTAAACCACAACAAACGCATAACATGCTTTTTATCCAATCGAACATGGTTTGAACACAAAGTAAACATGTATAGCATTTTAAAATAGTAAGAACGTGTAAAAACCACATGTAGCACCCTTTTAAATTAAGATAGTTTAGAATCCTTCCTCCAAGAGTTAAAAACTTGACACTTCAAGCACCGACGAGAAATTAAAGTCGCCAAAATGAGATTCCGTTCGAATGAACGCGAAGCCCACGGCCCGTATAACAAGGATTGACTATCCCCACGCCAAGAACTGAAATCAAACCAAGATGAAAGCTAGAGAGAAAGGAAGAAGCTTGCAAGAGAAGTTTCGGTGCGAGAACCAATGCCACTAGCTGGCATTTAAGCACCTCACGCAGACAGACCGCTCGAGCGATTTAAAGATCGATCAAGCGGTCCTACCTAGAAAAGTTTTCCAATGTTCTGCAGCAACTCCTGACAAGACCAGGATTGAAACCCATAAGCACCCTAAGTTAACCCATGAATAAAACACATAGAAATATGCTTTTCTATTACGATTAAGACGATAACCAACACGTTACATATAAACACAACAAAAATAAAAGGGATCGGGTCTCACAACTCTTCTCCCTTAAGGAAGTTTGCCCCTAAAATTCGCTACGAGGTCAAGAAAAAAACAACTTTGGATACCTAGCACAGACTTTAGACTCAAGCTTCCACGTAGCTTCCTCAACACCATGATAAAGCCATAGAGCCTTAACATAAGCAATGGTCTTCCCTCTCAATACTTACTCATTCGTATCCAAAATCCTCACAAGTCGTTTCTCAAAAGAAACATCCTTGTCCACTCGCAACTTAGCCTAATTCAAGATATGTGATGGGTCAGGTTGGTATTTTGGAAGCATAGAAACATGAAACATGTTGTGCACCAAAGACAACTGAGGAGGCAAAGCTAGATGGTATGCCACCTCCGCAATCCTATCTAAGATTTCAAATGGCCTAATAAAACATGGTGACAACTTCCCGCGAGGTCCCCCACCCTATACTACCAAGGCCTCCTTCTCTGATCGGTGTAATTCTTTTGGCGACTCTGGGCTGTGACCAAGTGTTGGTGAATCATAGTAATCTTCTCTATCGTTTCTTGCACCATGTTGGGTCCCAAAGCTGTGGCTTCTCCTGTATTTTCCCAACACACCAGTGATCTACACAGTCTTCCATACAAAGCCTCCAAAGGCACCATTCCAATGCTAGACTGATAACTATTATTGTACGCAAACTTTGCCAATGGTAAATGATCCTCTTAAGAATCCTAAAAATGGAGTACATAAGCTCTCAACATGTCTTCCAGAATCTGTATAGTACACTCGGACTGACCGTCCATCTGAGAATGAAAGCAGTGCTAAAAAGTAAATTTATCCCCAAAGCTACCCGAAGACTCTGCTAAAAGCACAATGTAAAATGCGAGTCTCGGTTGAAAATAACAGATACAAGTACTTCATGTAACCGAGCAATCTCACTAACATACTGCCTACACAACTTGTCCACGGAATCCTTCACACGAATGGGAAGAAAGTGTGAAGACTTCGTCCGTCTATAAACCACAATCCAAATAGTATCGTGCCCCTTAAGTGATCCAGGAAGTCCAGACACAAAATCTATAGTGATGTTTTTCCACTTCCATTCCGCTATTGGCAATGGCTGTAACAACCCTGCTGGCCTCTGATGTTCTGCCTTCACTTGCTGACAAGTAAGGCATTGAGAAACAAACTGAACCACATCCCTCTTCATTCCCTTCCACCAGAACTAACGATGCAAATCATGATACATCTTGATGCCTTCCGGGTGTACTACAAGATGAGAATGGTGGAAGCCCCATAACATATTATCACGACATGATTCTGGCACATATACTCTCCTAGAAAACCTCAAACTCTAATCCAGACTCACAACCCATTCCTTAGTGTCTCCCCCACTGGCAACACGATCCCAAAACATCTGAACTTCCTGATCTATTTGCTGAGCCTCCATAACACGGACAATCAACACAGGTCATGAAACCACTAAAAATAAGGTCGCACCCTCACTTGTCTCCATAAACCTGCAACAAGACACACCCCAAGCCATCACATGACGCATCATAATATACTATGTAACCCAAACCTCGTTTCGAAATAACTAACACTGGTACGCTCGTTAATCTCTTCTTTAGTTCATAAAAAGCCAACTCACAAGACTCACTCTAAACAAACTTGACTCCCTTCCGTGTAAGGCGAGTCATCGGCGCGGCGAGTCGAGAAAAATCTTTTATGAGTCATCGGTAATAGCCTACCAAACCCAAAAGGCTACAAATCTCAAACACACTTTTCGATCATTCCCAACCCATCACTGCGTCGGTCTTCGAAGAATCCATAGATACTCCATCCCCCGATACCATATGTCCAAGAAACATCACCTTAGGCATCCAGAATTCACACTTTTCAAGTTTTGCATACAATCGATGTCCTCTCATAAGCTATAGAGAAACATGTAGATGTTCCTCATGTATCTCCCTTGATGGTGAGTAGATAAGAATGTCATCCACAAACACGACCACAAAATTGTCAAGATATGGATGGAAGATGTAGTTCATCAAGTCCATGAACGTCACGAAAGTGTTCATCAAACTGAACGACATAACCAAAAACTCGTAGTGACCATAATGAGTTCGGAAGGCGGTCTTCGCTATATCCTCCTCCTGGATCCTCAACTGGTGACATCCTAATCTCAAATGAATCTTAGAAAAGCAGCATGAACCCTTTAATTGATCAAACAAATAATCAATTCTCGGCATAAGATACTTGTTCTTCACAGTGACCTGATTTAGCTTTCGATAATCAATACACAACCTTAGGGACCCATCATTCTTCTTGGCAAACAAAGTCGGAGCTCTCCACGGCGATGTTATGATTGTATACTGAAAATCATATTTTTAGTATTTAATTTTATTTTTAATAAAATTAATTTTTTATTTTATGAGAATCTTAATGAGCAATGTATGTAATATCATTTTCTTAGTTTTATGCATGGATGTCCTTTATTCTGTATAGTATTTAATCTAGTATGTAGAATACAATTTGCATACAAAAGATCAAAATTTAGGTTCTTGCAGAATGTAAGTTTTTTATTTACAATTTAGATGAAAATGAACATACCATCGGTACGACTGTAGTACAGAGTTTTAGAAGGTCAGTCTTGATTATGGGAAACAGATAATAGCGTCGTCTATTGTTCTGACTCTATGTGCTAGTACACTGGGTGTATTGAACGAGACATATTAGGGTAATTAATTTTATACTTATTATATAAATTAATTTATACCCCAATGTTATTATGAGAGTGCTTATGCTCTTAATCCTAAAATAATTATTAATTTGTATATATTTAATATTCGTTATTTTGATTCATTAGAGGATGCGATCTTATATGGGTCTGTATTCTCGATGAATTGGATAGTGGTATTATTTATATGGTAAATATTAATTATTGACAGAATCCACATCTCGAATGATCAGGATTGACGATACCCCCTTAAGGAAGCTTATAAGTTTTGATCGGGTCAAACCTTATAGGTGGATTTGATTATCCGGCAATTAAATAAGTTAAGCGAAAGGGCTTAAGGAATTTAAAGATGCCGATTAAACTAAATTGTCAATAATTAAATTTAATTGGCGGGTATCGAGAATCTTAACGTGGAGAGATAAGTTAAGCATTTAATAATACGAGCTCAATGCAAGATGGTATTAGATTATGGCTTAGAGTGCAATTACAGTTCTTTAGTGGTATGAACTGTAATTTAATATTTTATAAAAATTACAGAAACCACTGTAAGGTTTTCATAATTACAGATACCGTTGTGAGGTTTGCTTAATTGTAAAAATCGCTGGATATGTCTATGGGTTACACTAGAAATCTTCGTCATAATTACTCCACAGGTCCTTGTTGTAGCCCTATAAATATGCGGGTAGGCTAAACCAAATTCATAAAAAAATTTCAAAACTAAAGTTGACCAAGTTCTGTCGATACGAGTTCTCGAAGGTCCGTAGCCTACAATACGTTTGGGAATCACATAAAGGAATACAATAGAAGGTCTTACAGGAGTTTCAACTCCACAGGTCCTTGTTGGTTTGATCGTTCGACGTCAAAAGCTTTATCTGGAGCCCACTTCGGCAATTGCCCATCCAATTATTTTTATCAAAAAATCGTTTACAAAAATAATGATCTTGGTAGTTTTGCCTCCAACATGCGACGTACTTGGGTGTACAAACTCTTTATCAAGCAACTCCTGAAGTTATACCTTTAAGCTCTTGTAACTTTGCTGGTGCAAAACGATAAGACGACATCAAAATAGGGGAGGCTCCTGAAACAATATCGATAGAAACCTCTACCTCACGACTCGATGGCATCTCAAAAAGATCATCAGGGAAGACATCCAGATAGTCACAAACCACGGGGAAAAACTCTCCTCGAACCTTAACAACCTCATCTAACATGAGAGCATAAAAGAGAAAACTAAGGTTTTCTCAATTTCGCACAACACTCGGCATGAGCACTATACCATCGTCCCGGTCACCCATGAAACAAAAACAATCATCCTCAAGTGTACAAATCGATACCTTCCGTCGATCACAATTAATATAGGCATGATAGGTGGTCAGCCAATCCATCCTTAGGATAATATCAAACGTGGTCTTGTCGATAATGATGAAATTAAACTCTAAACAGCAGTCGGTGACCTCTAACTCATAGGATCTACAAACTCGTCCCAACATCACGTTCCCACTAATCAGGGTCTCTACACACAGCGTGCTACCCAACGAGTCTATCTTCAACCCCAAAGAAGATGTAAAAGCAAATGATATAAAAGAATGTGATGCTCATGTTTCAACGAGAACATTGGCCCATGATTTGTAAACTAAAAGAGTACCTCTGATAACTAAGGTAGTCGCTGCAACATTAGGCATAACCGGTGCCTTGGAGGAACTGGGATTTGTAAGGGCGTACACTCTGCCCTACAGTCCCCTGGTCTACCCACCATTGCTCTACGTTGTGGGCTGTCACACTGACTGAACTGAGGCACCCCCTTTCGTAACCCTAGAAGTTTGAGCTGCTAGTTGATGCTGCCGATAAGTCTGTTGTCCCTGTGCAGACTAGACAACTGGTGCACCTGCCGTGCTCTGTACACTCCCTTCCTAAGGGTAGTTCCTACAAAAATGCCCTTGCTGGCCAGACCCAAAATAGAATGGTGGCTCTCTCCCATGTGACTAAACAGGTACTGAACTCTAGGACTGTCCCTTCTGTGGGAAATCTGTCACACAATGCCCTGGTTGCCTGCATCGATAACAAATGGGCTCCCTCTACTCTAGTCTCTCTGAGGAAGCTACTGAGGGTGCTGGTGTAGAAAACTGCTGCTATAACCCAGAAGGATGAGAACCAGGGCCAAAGAACCTCAACCTTTTGTTAGAGCGCCCACCTGACTGTGCATCCTTTACACTATGTGGTGCCCTGACCCCCTAGGTCTACAAGTCTCACTCAAAGTGTTCTAAATAGTAGATGCCGACTTCACCAGCTCTGTGAAGACACACAAGCTCAATCCAACCACCCATTCCCTAATCGCAGGCCTCAAACCCCTCTCAAACCTCTTTAAATAGAGCTCGTCAGTAGCCATGGATTCCTATGTAAAGTAGGATAAACTGGTAAACCTGACCTCATACGGCACAACATTCATCGTCCTCATGGTAAGAGAATAGAACTCCTGTCGGTAGGTATCCCTCGAGGACTCAGGAAGGCATTTCTCCTGAAATACTTTGGTAAAAGCTACCTACGTTTCATCCCGATAGTTCTAGCAAATTTTCACCACTCACGGGTGTCACCCCTTAGCTAAAACGGTGCAAACGCAACCCTCAAGTCATCCTCGACTATCTGTAGTGTATCCAGAATCATCGTCACATGCTCCAGCCATTCTGTAGCCACCTTGGGATCGGGATCCCCGACAAAGGTAGGAGGGTCAAGACGTCAGAACTCTCGCATCGCAACAGTCTCCCTTAGCTCGGGTACTCTCGCTTCTCCTCTAGCAGTCTCAGCTAGTTGACATCACTTCTATACGAAAACAATATAGAACATAACAACATAAGATTCAACTCATCATGTTAATACAGATACAAGTCACATAATCATGCTAACACTTAGCCATTTAAGATCATGTAAATAGATACCGCGTACCGAGGAGTACCATCAAGAGTGATGAGTCAATTTAGGTAACCTACTTAGATTCCTTGCTCAAAAGTACGTCGGCCAAACGCATTTCTAACTCGGTTTCTGAGTTTGTTAATCTAAATACTCGAAGTGAAGACTAATCAATTCTAAGGTCCAACCTCCATGCTCACATATACACAACATCCTCATGCTCAACAGTTATCATCATCTTGTTATGAAAATATTTAAATACATGCAATCAGGCACACGCAACCATCCTCACAAGGTGATGCAACCTCTCCCACGGCTCTTACGTATTCAAACCTAGAGCTCTGATATCAAGTTGTCATGCCTTAAAACCCGGGTCACGTAAACCACCCAAGACAAATCCCTTTCATGATTCCAAGTTCCATCAAAACCACCCAAGCCCACACGGGTCCAAGAATGTAAACGAAAGCAAGCTTAAAACCTTTGAAAAATGCATTTTCGAGGGTTTAGTTGATGTAAAAGAACGGCTCAAAAGAATAAGGTCACAGTCCCCGAGAGCCAAGCTTCAAAATAAACAAACAAAATTTTTAAAAAATTGCCCAGACTGCTCAAGCGGTCCCTACAAGCCCGCTGGTTTTCCACTTAAAATACAAACAAAAAAAAAAACAAAAACAAAAACAGAATATTTTCCATGACCGCTTGAGCGGTCCATTAAGCAGTCTAGCTCTAGGCCCTTTTTCAAAACACCACCCTTGAAAGCTTAACACTTAAAATTTTTCTCCTTCCATTTGAAAACCTCCAAAGCAAAACACGCCAACAAAAATAGGTTCAAAACCTCCCTCGAAGCACAAGTTTGATATAAAGCATAAAACCAATCGAAAACGATAACCGATACATACAAATATAAAAACATACAACCAACCCATAATTACTCTCGTAAGCATACAACATACATGCATGGATAACCAAGGCCTCGAGGCTTGTACAACATGTTTTCCAGTACAAAATTTATAACTTTATTACAAGATCCAAATACACAACGGTATTAACGACCAATCAACAAAACTACTAAAATCAACAAAAGAGATTTTGTCTTTGCATCCTCTGGGGCTCACCAAGATCTATCTACGTGATCAAATTCACCTAAAAGTTTTCAAATTCCATAACGTGAGCCGAAACCCAATGGAACAGACTTGTATGAATTAAAAGCATACATGCAATCACGAATTATATGAATAACTCAACCACACAAGCCTTAAAATAGTTGTCATCCTTAAAAACCACAAGTTTTCATATAATTCCATAACATTTGACAGTTTGACAACATAAACCACACAATATTTTCGAACCAGATTCCCACAACTCACAATGTTTCAAATTATGCAATTCTTTACGGGCTTTCATCACATGATCAATATTCGCCCCCAATAATGGATTTCTTTACGAGCTTTCACCGTGGGACCAATATTCGCCCCCAATAATGCATGAATTAACAAAATGCTTGCATGCACTTAGCCATGTATAAACATCAAAACATACATAAGAACATCATCCATCTAACCATGAAGACCAACCAACATTAAAAACATGGCTCAACCCCAAGGATTAGCTTTAAACCTCTCAAAACTACGTTTTTTCAACATACACCTAAATCCTTCCAATTTTAAAAACTCATCCATTTGAAAACAACGGACACACACGACCACCAACTTTATAGTAAATCACAAAAAATGCATAACATGCTTTTCATCCAACCGAGCATGGTTTAAACACAAAGTTAAACATTTATAGCATTTTAAAATAATAAAAACGCGTAAAAATCACATGTAGCATTCTTTTAAAGCAAGATAGCCTAGAATCCTATCTCTAAGAGTTAAAAACTCGACGCTTCAAGCACTGGGGAGAAACTAAAGTCGCTAAAACGAGATTTCGTTTGGATAAACGCGAAGCTCACAGCGCATATAACAAGGATTAACTATCCCCACGCTAAGAACTGACCCCGAACCTACTGAAAGCTAGAGAGAAGGCAGAGGGTTTGGATGTTTTTTCAAGAGAGAAAGGAAGAAGCATGCAAAAGAAGTTTCGGTGCGAGAACCAATGCCACTAGCTAGCATTTAAGCACCCCAGGCAGACAAACCGCTCGAGTGGTCTAAAGACCGATTGAGCGGTCCTGCCCAGAAAAGTTTTTCAACTTTCTACAGTAACGCCCGACAGGATCGAGATTGAAACCCACAATCACGCTAAGCCAACCCATGAATAAAACACAGAAATATGCTTTTATATTGCAATTAAAATGATAACCAACACATTACATATAAACATAACAAAAACAAAAGAGATCGTGCCTCACATAAGGAATCGCCTTAATCATCTCTATCTCAACAGCTCTCTTAGGGCATTGTTCCTTGGATAGAGTGATTACATACTTGAAAGGGAGAAATCCTTTCTTCAAATTCTACATGCTAAAACGAGTAAGGATGGTATCGATATAAGTAGCTTGTGATAAGCCCAACATCTTCTATTTTTGATCTCACATAAGCTTGATCCCGAGGATGTGACTGACTTCTCCTAACTCTTTCATATCGAACTGGCCAGATAACCATACTTTCAACGAAGATAACACCCCTATATCGTTTCGATAAGTAAGATATCATCCACATAAACTATTAGAAACACCATCACGCTTCTATCATGCTTCTTGTACACACAAACTCGTCAGAATTTTGATCAAAATCATAAGACCTAATGGCTTGACTAAACCAAGTATTCTAAGACCTAGATGTTTGCTTAAGCCCATAAATTGATCTCTTAAGCTTGCACAACATGTGATCCTGGTCTTTCGTTATGAAATTGTCTAGTTATACCATACAGATACACTTGTCAAGACTTCTATTTAGGAAAGCTGTCTTAACGTTCTTTTACTAAATTTTGTAATCGAAATGAGCCGCAATGGACAAGAGAATCCAGATAGACTTAAGCATGGCTACCGACAAAAAAGTCTCGTCATAATCGATCCCTTATTTCTGAGTAAACCATTTTACAGCAAGCTTAGCTTTGAAGGGTTCCACCTTCTTGCATGTTCCTCTTTTCTTCTTATAGAAACGCTTACATCTAATGAGTTTTATCCCTTCATGTGATTCTACAAGTTTTCAAACTTGATTAGAGTACATAGATTCCATCTCTGAATTCATAACCCTTTGCCATAATTCTACATCTTCAGCTTGGAGTGATTTATTGTAGTTACATGGTTTAGTATCTAGTTCTTTTAAGATCCTGTCAAAAGACTCTCCTAAGAAAATATACCGATCAGGTTAGCGAACCCCACTCCCACTACGACGAGGCACTTCGTGCGTCTGTGTACTAGTAGTGGCACGCTGCGCTGATTCTAAACCTTGTGCACCATCATCCACATGCTCTTCTAGTTGTAAAATTGGCATGTTAATGATAACACCCTAATCTGGTTTAGGACCTGCACATGTCTCGATAATTCTCCCGCTATGGCGAGGCAATGGGATATCGATGACATTTTCTTGTGGTGCTTTTCTTGTACTACTGGTATTTCTTCTTAGCTCTTCCAGAACATTTTTACACTTGGACTTGTGGTCCATTACATAATCCTCTTCTAAGAATCGGGCATTGACACTGACAATGACCTTATGATCCTTAGGATTACAAAATAAATCACCCTTCATTCCCTTGGAATATCTAACAAAGAAATAGACTTCTGCTCTCGATTCCAAGTTATCAATGTTTGCTTTCAGCACGTGTACTAGACACCCCAAAATCAGAATATGTCTTAGACTAGGCTTATGCCCAGTCCACAATTCTGTAAGAGTACAAGGTACTGATTTAGAAGGTATCAAATTCAAAATATAAGCTGTTGTCTCTAATGCAAATCCCTAAATCGAATTGGGTAAGTCCGAATAACTCCTCATAGACTTCACCATCTTCATAAGTGTTTTATTCCTTCTTCTCACTACACAATTCTGCTGTGGGATGCCCGGTGCACTCAATTGGGATATATTTCCCTTATGTGACAAATAATTTCTAAACTCTCCAAAGACGTACTCATCACCACTGTTAAACCGTAGTGTCTTGATATATTTTCTCAAACGCTTCTCTACTTCTACCTTAAATACTTTGATTTTTTTAAAACATTCAGACTTACGGTGCATCAAATAAATGTATTCATACCTTGACTAATCGTCAATAAAAGTGATAAAATACTCAAAATCTCCTCTAACCCGGATAGTCATAAGTCCACATAAGTCAAAGTAAACCAGTTCCAATGGTTCATTTGTTCTATAGCCTTTAGCCAAAAATGGCCCCCTGATCATTTTACTTCAAGTATGATTCACAGACTAGAAGTGCCTCCACTTTCATTGAACACTAAGGTCCATCTTCAACTAATCTATTTATCCTTTTTCAGATTAATATGACATAGGCGTAATTTCCAAAAATACGTTTAGTTCATTAAAAAAGATTCCTTTATCTTAAATGGTGAATTAGATGTATTATTCAATTTACTTAGTTGCAGTATAAGAGAGATAATAACATAAAATCATCAACCAATATATCAGAATAGATAAATCGTTTATTATCCTTAATAACCACGGAGTTATTAAAATAAACTAAATATCCATTTTTAACCAATCTAGAAATAAAAATTAAATTTTTCTAATTGAAGGTACATAAAAGCAATCTCTCAAAATTAAAGCCCTATCTCTACTAAAACTGAGAGTGATATCTCCCAATGCAACTGCTGTCACCCTTGTATTATTGTCCATATATAAGTAAATCACCCCATCACTAAGTTGTCTTGTTTCTTGAAATCTCTGTAAGAATTACAGACCTGATTAGTAACTCCTGTATTTGTACACCAAGTACCGGTAGATAACACCGCTAAATATATTTTCACAACTAATGAACAGAAATTACATTTGTTGTTCTGCTTGCCAAGATAAACTGGATATTAACTTTTTCGGTACCCTATCCGGTTGTAGTGAAAACATCTGTTTTCGACTTTTCCACGTATGTGGCCCATTAACTACTTTAGAAATCGTGCCACCTTATTTTTTAACATTTTTCTTCTTCTTTCCTTTCGACTTTGAGAAAGAATCTTTTTAAGAAACAAACATATTTCTTGACTTCCTAAGAACACCCTCAGCAGTTAAAATAATATCCAAATTCCTTTTGTAGTCAACAAAATTTGGACCCATAAGATTGTTTTCTTTGAGTATAGTCACGAATGGATTGAAAGCCATTTTATCTTGAGAATCACATAATTGAAAATCATTAATTATAATGAGAAAAATTTTAAAATTTTATTTTAAAATCGACTCCCTCCACCATTTTAAAAAAACAAAATCACAAGAAGTCTAGTACACCGTGAATAGTATGCCTCGATGGGAAAAATGTTTACTATTCATTATTTGTCCAGACAGACTAATTTATATTAATTTCACTATCTTGACAATGGATCTTTCCAAGTAAAATTAAATAGTTTGCGTAGTTTTGATCCTATAAATAATAACAGTGACTCAAATAGAGAGGATACCATTGTTTACATCCTGAATCAATCGCTTCGCAATGAACACTTCAGATAGAAAAGTGATTCACACTAACAATTATCCAAAATTATCCTTAAATGAGGCTTGTACTGATAATCCTGTAATTAATTCTATCCGATGGAGAAGAAGGCCGTAATACTAACACGCAAAATTAATTACATTACTTACGAACTAGTGATGGAGATCGCAAAATTTATCTGTAAATAAATTTTCTCACCTACTTAGTTTTAAAAATATTTTTTAGGATTATAAAATCTGTTTAATTAAAATAAATTTATAATTTTCAAAAATCACACGTTACAAAAGATTTTAGTTTTTAAACCATCTTTACG
Organism: Heliamphora exappendiculata; assembly: GCA_034768845.1. Classification (NCBI taxonomy): domain Eukaryota; kingdom Viridiplantae; phylum Streptophyta; class Magnoliopsida; order Ericales; family Sarraceniaceae; genus Heliamphora; species Heliamphora exappendiculata. The sequence goes on from JAOTRH010443301.1 coordinate 16,889, forward strand.
TATTTTATGTCTAACAAATAAAAATTTTAAATTCTATTTATTTACAAAAATTAAATAAAAACCAAGAATTTTATTTTATTTTTTTGTTACACATATTTGAAAAAAAAATAATTTATTAAAATTAAACTCCTTTTAATTAATTCAAAAAAATTCAAAATTAACCGTCACGTTTTCGAAATTATTCGATTTAAAAAAATCATCTTAAATGTGTTTTAAAGTAACAAAATAAAATTTGAAAATTATCTTTTCAAAAAAAATAATTTTAATTAAATAAAATTTTATTGTATTCTTCCGTTACAAAAAAATTTAATTTAGAATTAACAAAATTAATTAAAACTGAACAAAATAAATAAATTGAAATAAAAGTATTTACACATTTAAATAAATAAATAAATATATTAAATCCCGACTTTTATGCTCGACCTAAAACTCTTTATCTAAAAAATTTATGTACATCCAGAAAACCTGTAATCCTACCAGAATTAGAATTCTAATTTTATGATCCTGATAGAACACTGCAGCCAATTAGAATCCCTGCACGACTTAGCTAATGCAAGTCACAGTCACTTAAAAATTGTTGTCGCCGCTGTTTGACCACACACCACTACTATCCCACCGCGCTGTGTCATGTCGTCACGTGCATCACACCACTCGCGCTGCACTTCTGCATTGGCATGCTGCGGCTTTGTGCACGGCTTCATGTTTCTATGCAATGGACTGTGGAATTGCCGCTTTATGCTTGCCGCTGTTCATGCTGTTACTTTATTCACCGTTTGGGCTGTCCCTTGGTCTCTCAATCCATTCTAGATAATCACATGGCTTGAATAACTTTTGCATTTCGACTTTCACGGTTTGGCCTTGGGAACAATTGCATGATGTTCAACATCACACTTTGATTGGACCGTTCCACATTTGTGATCAACATCTTGTGCTATGAATTATCATAAAACACGTGGCATTAGCTTTCATTAAATCTTGGATCTAAGCTTCATTCTTGCACTGTTGGACTCGTGATAATCCCAATGCATTCTTCATTCCATGATTCACGTGATTGAAATTAATGGATCAAACTATTGGAATACCGAAGAAAAATGTGCCGCCGCTGGTTTGTTCTTCATGGTTATGGTTCTTGATACTTTTTGATTTTTTATTACATAGAATCAAAATACAAAAATTAAGAATCAAAAAATAATTAATTTACAATGATTCTATGCACCCGGAAAATTCACAATTAACTACCACGATCAAAAAATTGTGAAAAAATATTACATATTTAATAATAAATAAATTTTATGTAATCAAACATGCAACTATATTAACCATTAAAATGCGGGATTAGATTTTCTACAAAACAGAACTAGCTCAATCTAAATATAACCGAACCCATGATTAAATCGTACATAATCAAAGACAACTTTGATACCAATTATTGAAGGCAAACTGCCAAGATCCTAAGATTATGTCTATAATTTTAGTCAAAAAAATAACTAGACGGGTAAACGCCGAAATTTGCTCCAAATTAAAATTTTTGATATCGAACAATCAAAATAAAACCTGATGATACTCTCAAAATTAGTTTCAGAATTATACCTTTCGAAATCTAGTTATATGATTTCGGTTGCTGCAGCGATTTTTAATTTCTAGTCAAATTTTCGACAAAAGCTTTCTGTTATATTCTCGAATGCTAGAACACGGATAAAGTGTGGACTTTAATCCATCGTAATCTTTAAAACCTATCTAGTCATATGTTTCTTGGATTCACAAGACGTAAAAACCCTAGAACTGATCTGTAATCCACTGGCGACAAAGTTTTATAATCGTATATAAATAGACTATAGTCGGGACTTATGTAGTAAATAAGACGTGTGCTTCTAATACAATTATAAAATCCTACCTCAACCCATAAATAATTTTATAAAAATATAAATTATAATTCATTCTACTAAAAAATTATAATTGCACTCAAGTCTTATTATCAAAATTATAGTATTTGAACTCCTATTATTAAATACTTATTTATTCTCTTCACATTAAAATTACAGATACCCATCGATTAAATTAAATTACTGATAATTATATTTAATCGATTTCTTTGAAAATTTCTTAAAACCTTCCACTTAACTTATTGGATTGCCAGATTATAAAATCTACCTGCAGGGTTTGGCTCGGTTAAAATTTATAAGTTTTCTTAAGAAAGTATCATCAATCTCGATTTTTTAGGACGTGAATTTCGTCAATAATTAATATTCGCCATATAATTAATATCGTTGTCTAACGCACCAGAATTATTAACACATATAAGATTGCACCATCTAATGAGTCAAAACAACAAATATTAAATATGAGTACATAATATTTATTTTAGAATTAAGAGTATAAGCACTCATAATAACCATGTGTGTAAATTAATTTATAAAATCAGTACAAAATTAATTACCCAACTTGATCATGTTCAATACACACAAAGTGTACTAATACAATGAATCGGAACAATTTTTGAAATAATTTTCGTTCCCTATAATCAAGGCAGATCTATTACAATATTGTGCTACAGTCATACCGATGGTTTGTCCAATTTCATCTAAACTGTGAATCAAAAACTTATATTCTACAAGAATCGATAATCTGTTCTTCTATGTGTAAGCCGAACTCTACACACCAGATTAAATATTATGTAAAATAAAAAAATATTAATGCATCACATTAAATAAATAATGAAACACATACATTACTCAATAAGATTCCCATAAAATAAAATAACTAATTTTATTAAAATATAAAATTAAATACTAAAATCAAAACGATAATTTTTAGTATGCAACCCTAACAGGCTGATCATGGTTCTAATCTTTGGTAAGCTTATTAGTATTTATATATTTTTTTAGTAACTATAGGTATTTATATTTAGTAAAAACAAAAGATACATGATTAAACTGCACAAATAGATATTTAAATATTTAAAACTAACAACATGAGAAATTTTACAATAATAATTTCTATAATTTTTCTCTTTTTTATAGTTGTATCTCATAAATAACAATGATTTACTTTTATACTTTTACAGGTACGAGATGGTTTTTGCAGCAGTTGAATTATGAGATTTTGTTGAGTATATTTTTTCTTTGAGACAATGTCTTGATTTGCATATTTGGATGAATATTGCTTTGGATATTGTATTTATTTTGGAATGTTTTTAGAATATTTGCAATCATGTTAGATTTATGAATGAATAGATATTTGGATTTTTTTCAAATGTATCATGTATGTGTTTGAATAGGAAATGACTTTTAGTGTGGAGGGACCTGGTCCCTTGAAATTTAAAAGGAATTATTTAAAACTTGTTATGGTCTGTTTGGTGGCATATGATTGAATGTTTAATTGTGAAAAAAAATTAAAACTTTATCATAATAACGACTCTTAGCAATAATTATATGCGTGGTAGTACGTGAACAATTATTCGGGTTGTTTGGATAAGTCTAGAGGTGTTTAGCATATGATTTGATTCATTTGTACATCATTTATGCAAGGTCACCTTTTGTGTTGACCGCTCGAGTGGTCAGATACCCGCTCGAGCGAACTAGTAGCAGAGAGTTCGGGTAAGTGGAGACCTGTCACGCCCCAAAATCTAAGGTCACGCGAAAAGCCTATCAACACCATTTAATATAAGAGATAAGTTTTAAACAGAAAACCATCCATCAAAATAGCACAACATTTGGAATAAAAAAGAGTATCTAAGGTTTATCTCTCAATATAGTTCCACACATGCATAATGTAGCGTACAACACTTGCCTTCAGAAACAGGCGACATAAACATATATACATAATTTTATCAAAAAGGGAAAACTAAAAAATAGTCTTCCGCCACCACAGGTGCACTAGATCATCTCCTCATGATCATCAATATCATCACCTAAAAAAAGTTTTAACAAAATTCCACCACGTGAGCCGAAACCCAATAGGAATAGACTATGACGCAATAATACAGGATATGCAATCACATAGTATAAATTTGATTTAACCACCTAAGCCTCAAAAAGGTTTTACTTCATAAAACCCTAAAGTTTTCCCCCATCAAATTCACATCTTTCAACAATACACAAAACGTTATTTTCCCTCTCAGAACATACAACCAAGGTATATTGTAAATAAATCTTGTGTACCGACTCTGTCATCCACACAAACAAAGACAACAACTATAGACTCTTGCTCATTACCCCTTGTCCTGAACTATTTAAGCCCTGTAGGATAATGACAAGGTCTATACGGAGTTACGACAACGACCACTTAGTTTACGGGTACAACACCCGAGAGTACTAAGCATCCACCGCCTCGTTTACGGGGATTAGCCCGAAGGTACGCAGGCACCTACGCTGCGCACGTTTTTAGACTTCTACCGAGGAGCAATATAAGCCCAAATTCACATACACACTACCATGGCACATCTACAGGATTATTTAACAAAAACATCACGTAGCTCAACTACGAAAATCATATAAAAGATTTATACGTCAACATGTATAAAAAGGGTTCCCGTGGCCCTACCGCCGCATCATCCATCAACATGGGGATCAACAACTCCGTCAAACATTTTCAAAATGTTTTTCCCATTTTTAATCAAAACGTTTTCAAATTCTGAGACTCAACCCCAAGGGCTAGTTCCAAACCTCTAAAATTTTAGTTTGTCGAAGAGTTTCCAAAACCACCATTTTTCAAACCACATTTAGAAAAACAGATAACCACAAGTTCATGTCATGAAATAAACCGTATAAAAGTTCAAAATATGCTTTTATCCATACAACGAGGTTTAAACATGAATTATGACGTTTAAGGAGTTTTCAACCGATGAAAATGTGCGAAATTGCATAAAACACCCTTAAACCACAACATAGTCTAGAATCCTACCTCAAAGAGTCAGAAACTCGATGTCTCGATCCACGTGTAAAAATGAACTTCATCAAAACAAGATTATGCCCGGATGAAAGCGTAGCCCACAGCGTGGATAGCAGAGATCCACAAATAGATCGTTGAAAACTAAGCCCCGAGCTCTCAAAAATCTAGAGAGAAGGTAGAGGAAATAAAACTTAGTCAAGAAGAAAGGTTTTCAAAATATCTAACTCAAGTCAGATATTTATAGCTTCAGCCCTGAACAGGTGGTCAGTTGACTGGACCTCACAGGTCAGTCGACTGAGATGCTATTGAAAAAGCCTAAAAGTCACCACCGCCATAGGTCAGTCGACTGAAAAGCTACTTGGGGGCATCAATCGATTAGAAACCCCCCATCAATCGACTGAAAAGCTTTTGCCAAGCTTCAAAACGTTCCAGTAGCCTGGTCAGCCGATTAATTCACCCACATCAGTCGACTAAACCCCCATGCCAACCGAAAAACACTTCAACAGAACTCGAGAAATCATAACACACATACGTATATGCTATTCTATGACGTTTAAAGCATAAATCATTCATCGATGGTGTACATGTAGTGAAACGAAACACGTTGGGCATAAATATATCATAAACAAAAAAGGACTAGGTCTTACAACTATCCCCCTTAAGGAATTTCTCCCCTAAAATGCACTACAAGGCTACAAGATAAACAACTATGGGTATCTAGCACATACCCCAGACTCAAGCTCCCAAGTCGCTTCTTCAACCCCGTGATGAGCCAAAGGACCTTGACATATGTGGTAGTTCTCCCTCGTAGCACTTGCTCCTTTGTATCCAGATCCTTCACCGAACGTTTCTCATACGTAACATCCTCATCAACCCGCAACTCAGCCCAATCCAGCACGTGTGACGGGTCAAGCTAATACTTCCGTAGCATGGAAATGTGAAATATGTTTCGCACAGATGCCAACTATGGTGGTAAGGCCAAACAATATGCTACCTCTCCAATCCTGTCAAGGATCTCAAATGGCCTAATAAAACATGGTGATAGCTTCCCGCTACGGCCAAACCTTAGCAACCCTTTGCGTGACGAGACCTTTCCATGGTCCCCCACTGCAAACACCAAAGGTCTCCTCCTCTGATCAGCATAACTCTTTTGGCGAATCATAGCAACCTTCTATGTCGTTTCCCGAACCACATCTCTCTTTATACCCATCCACCAGAACTGACGACGTAAATCACGATACATCTTCGTGCTTCCAGGATGCACTACAAGATGTGAATGATGGAAATCATGTAGTACCTCGGCACGACACGACTCTGGCACAAACAATCTCTCTGTCAATCTCATACTCTAATTTGGGTTCATAACCCATCCTGCCATATCTTTTCCACTAGTAATGCGGTCCCGTATCATCTGGGCCTCCTGATTTATCTGCTGAGCCTCCAGTACACGTGCAATCAGTGCAGGCTGTGAAGCTACAGAGAATAAAGTCACATCCCTCCTTGTCTTCCTGAGACATAGGTCAAATTCGCTGACATCTCTAAGCATGTCCCATTCTCGTATAGCCAAGGAAGCTCAAGAATTATGAGATCTCCTACTGAGGGCATCGGCCACAACATTGGCTTTTCCCGGGTGATACAGCAAGTTAAAGTCGTAATCCTCCAATAACTCCATCCATCATTGCTGGCATAAGTTTAAGTCTTTCTAAAAAAATAAGTATTTTAAACTCTTGTGATAGGAAACAACCTCAAAATGCTCACCATAAAGATAGTGTCGCCATGTCTTCAAGGCAAAGACCACGGCTGCCAACTCTAGATCATTTGTCGGATAGTTCTTCAACTGTCGAGATTCATAAACTACAACCTTTCCACCCTGCATTAGAACACACCTAAGACCGTCGAGAGATGCATCACAATACACTGTGTAGCCCAAACCCTCCTCAGAAATAATTAAAATCGGTGCTCTGGTCAATCTCATCTTTAACTCCTGGAATGCTGACTCACAGGACTCGCTCCATACAAACACAATTTCCTTTCGCGTCAAACGCGTCACCGGCACTGCATGTTTAGCAAAATCCTTCACAAACCATCGATAATAACCTGCTAAACCCAGAAAGCTGCAGATCTCAAAGATGTTCTTCGGCCGTTCCCAATCCATCACCGCATCATTCTTCGAAGAATCCACAGACACTCCATCCTTCGACACCACATGCCCCAAAAATCTCACCTCTGACATCCTGAACTCACACTTCTCAAACTTCGCATATAAGCAATGCTCTCTCATAAGTTATAGGACGATACGCAGGTGCTCCTCATGTGTCTCTCTTATGGGTGAATAAACAAGGATATCATTCACGAATAGGACTACAAAACTGTCAGAGTATGGGTGAAAAATACGGTTTATCAGACCCATAAATATCATCGAGGCATTCGTCAAACTGAACGGCATAACCAGAAACTCGTAGTGACCATAGCGAGTTTGAAAGGCGATCTTCGCTATGTCCTCATCCCTAATCCTCAGCTGATGGTATCCAGATCTCAAGTCAATCTTTGAGAAATAGATCGCCCCTTTTAGCTGGTCAAACAAGTCATCTATCCTCGGCATAAGATACTTGTTCTTCACCGTCACCTGGTTCAACTTTCGGTAGTCTATGCATAACCTCAAAGATCCATCCTTCTTCTTCACAAACAGAGCTGGGGCTCCCCAAGGCGATGTACTCAGACATACAAATCCCTTATCAAGCAAGTCATGGAGCTGTGCCTTGAGTTCAGTAACTCAGCTGGTGCAAAGCAGTAAGATGGTACATAAATCGAAGTAGCTCCCGACATCAAGTCAATGGAAAATTCCACCTCACGGCTCGGCAGCAACTCAAACAAATTGTCTGAAAAGACGTCTGGATAATCACAAACCACTAAGGGAAACTCCCCTCGAACCCCAATCGTCTCATCTAACCTGAGAGTTGAAAAGATAAAACCCAATTTTTCTCGACTGCGAGCAACGTTGGGCAAAGATAACAAACCTTCATCTCGATCACCCATAACATAAAAGCAGTCATCATCCAGCGTGTAAATAGATACCCTCCGTCGGTCACAATTAATAAAGGCACGATAGGTGGTCAACCAGTCCATCCCTAGGATGACATCAAATGTGGTCACGTCTAGAATGATAAAGTCAAACTCTAAACAACGACCAGCAACCCCCAACTCACAGGATCTGCACACCAGACTCAACACTACTATTCCACTGACTGGGGTCTCTACACTCAAAGTACTACCCAAAGAGTCTGTCTCTAACCCCAATGTAGATGCAAAAGCAATAGCAATAAAAGAATGCGATGCTCCTGTGTCCATGAGAACACTGGCCCATGATCTAAATACTAAGAGAGTACCTCTGATCATAGAAGGAGTGGTTGCAGCATCAGGTACCATTGGTGCTCTAGAAGCACTAGGATCAACAAGGGCATATGCTCGGGTCTGGAGTGCTCTTGTATGTCCACTGTGGCCCTGGGCTGTCGACTGCCTCATAAACTGTGCTGAGACACCTCCCTCTGCGAACCTGGATGTCTGAGCCCTAGGCTGCTGGGAAGTCTGTCATCTCTGAGCTGGTGGAACAACCAGTATCCCTATTGTGCTCTGAATACTCCCTCCTTGGGGATATTTCCTACGAATGTGCCCCGTCTGGCCACACCCAAAACATACAAAAGGCTCTCTTCCTTGTGGCTATGACTGTGACTGGGCAGGTGCTGGACTCCGGCACTCTATTGCACGATGCCCTGAGTGTCCGCATCTAAAATAGATAAGCTCTTTATACTCTGACCTTCCTGTTAAGGCCGCAGAAGGTAAAGAAGGTGCGGGTGTAGTAAACTGTGGCTGGTATGACCCAACTGGATAAGAATTTAGTCCAGATGTCCTTTGGCGCTTATCCTTGTGCCCTTGCATCTGTGTATCTCCTATGCTCTATTGGCTCGTGGTGTCTCTAATCCTGCGCATTTCGTTCAATGTATCTTCCATAGTGATGGCCATCTCCACAAAATTTGTAAAGACGCGCATCCTAAATGCCGCCACTCTATCTCTGATAGTAGGCCTCAAACCTCTCTTAAACCTCTTCGTCTAGAACTCCTCTGTTGCCACTATCTCTTGTGTAAATCTGGATAGACTAGTAAACTCTGCCTCATACTGGACCACCAACATAGTCCCCTGTGTAAGAAAAAGGAAATCCTCCCTGTAGCGGTCCCTCACTATCTTTGGAAAATACTTCTCCAGAAATACCTTGGCAAAAGCCTCTCAGGTGCCTCCAATGTAGTCCTGGCGAACTTCCACCAAGCATGAGCACTGCCCCTTAGCTAGAAAGCAGCGAACGTAACCCTCATATCGTCTTCCTCTATCTGAAATGTGTCCAAGATTCTAGTCACCAGCTTTAGCCATTCAATGGCCATTGTGGGGTTAGGATCCCCATAAAAGGTAGGTGGGTCTAGACGTTAGAATTCACGCATCGCAACTGTCGCTCTCAGCTTAGGTACACTCTTTCTTCCCTTAGTGGCCTTAGCCAGTTGCCAGATAGAGCCTACCATCTCATGTAACAGATCAACCTCATTGACTAGTCCTTAGGGTGCATTAGCATCCCCAACATCTGGGACTGGAATGTCCCTTCGGCCAGAAGTATGGCCATAGCCTCGACCACGGTCTCGTCCTCCCCGCGTAGACATAACTTTATACGAAACCACACACACAAAATAAGCTTTCCTATAGCATGTTATTCTTAACGTAAAAGACATAACCCACATAAGCATGCTAGCATATAGCCACTTAAGATTATGCAAGCACATATCACATACCGAGGAGAACCGATATGACAAATGCGTCAATCTGGTTAACCTACTTAGATTCCTTGCTAGAAAATGCATTGGCCAAACACACTTCTAACTTGGCTTCTAAGTTGGTTAATCCAAATGCCCGAAGGCAAGACTAATTAATCCTAAGGTCCACCCTCCATAGTCACGTATACAACAACTATCATGCTCGACAGGCTATCATGTTCATGTTATTAGAAACACTTAGACACATGCAGCCAAGCACACACAGACATACTCACAAGGTGATGTACCCTCTTCCCATAGCTCTTAGATATTAGAACCCAAAGCTCTTATACCAAGTTGTCACACCCTAAAATCTAGGGTCACGCAAAAAGCCCATCAACACCATTTAATATAAGAGATAAGTTTTATAAAGAAAACCATCCATCAAAATAGTACAATATTTGGAATAAAAAAGAGTACCTAGGGTTTATCTCCTAATATAGTTCCACGCATGCATAATGTAGCGTACAACACTTGCCTTAAAAAATAAGCGACATAAACATATATACATGATTTTATCAAAAAGGGAAAACTAAGAAATAGTCTTTCGCCACCACAGGTAGCACTAGATCATCTCCTCATGATCATCAACATCATCACCAGAAAATAGTTTTAATAAAATCCCACCACGTAAGCCACAGCCCAATAGGAATAGACTATGATGTAATAATACAGGATATGCAATCACATAGTATAAATTTGATTCAACCACCTGAGCCTCAAAAAGGTTTTACGTCATAAAACCCCAAAGTTTTCCCCATTAAATTCCCATCTTTCAACAATACACAAAATGTTATTTTCCCTCTAGAAACATATAATCGTGGTATACTATAAATAAATCCTATGTACCGACTCTGTTATCCAAACGGATAAAGACAACAACTATAGAATCCTGCCCATTATGCCCTGTCCTAAACCATTTAAGGCTTGCAGGATAATGATAAGTTATATACAGAGTTATGACAACGACCACTTCGTTTATCGGTACAACACTCGAGGGTACTAAACACCCACCGCCTCGTTTACGGGGATTAACCTGAAGGTACGCAGGCACCAACGCTACGCACGTTTTTAGACTTCCACCGAGGAACAATGTAAGCTTAAATCCACATACACACTACTACGGTACATCTATAGGATTATTTAACAAAAACATCACGTAACTCAACTACGAAAATCATATAAAACATTTATACATCAACATGTATAAAAAGGGTTCCCGTGGCCCTACCGCCACATCATCCATCAACATGGGGATCAACAACTCCATCAAACATTTTCAAAATGCTTTTCCCATTTTTAATCAAAACGTTTCCAAATTCTGAGACTCAACCCCAATGGCTAGCTACAAACCTCCAAAATTTCAGTTTGTTGAAGAGTTTTCAAAATCACTATTTTTCAAACCACCTTTTGAAAAACAAATAATCACAAGTTCATGTCATGAAATAAATCGTTTAAAAGCTCAGAACATGCTTTTATCCATACAACAAGGTTTAAACATGAATTATGACATTTAAGGGGTTTTCAACCGATGAAAATGTGTGAAATTACATAAAACACCCTTAAACCATAACGTAGTCTAGAATCCTACTTCAAAGAGTCAGAAACTCGACGCCTCGATCCACGTGCAAAAAATTTTTTTAATGAGATTTTGCCTGGATGAAAGCGGAGCCCACAGCGTGGATAGCAGGGATCCACAAACAGATCATCGAAAACTAAGCCCCGAGCTCTCAAAAATCTAGAGAAAGGGTGGAGGAAATGAAACTTAATCAAGAAGAAAGATTTTCAAAATGTCTAACTCAAGTTAGATATTTATAGCCTCAGCCCTGAACAGGTGGTCAGTCGACTGGACCTCACAGGTCAATCGACTAAGATGTTACTGGAAAAGCCTAAAAGTCACCACTGCCATAGGTCAGTCGACTCGACCTTCCAATTCAATCGACTGAAAAGCTACTAGGGGCATCAGCCGACTAGAAACCCCCATCAGTTGACTAAAAAGCTTTTGCCAAGCTTTAAAACATTCTAGTAGCCTGGTAAGTCGACAAGACCCCCATACTAATCGAAAAACACTTCAACAGAACTCGAGAAAGCATAAGACACATACGTACATGCTATTCTATGAAATTTAAAGCATAAATCATTCATCGATGGTGTACATGTAGTGAAACGAAACATGTTGGGCATAAATATATCATAAACAGAAAAGGACCGGGTCTTACATTACCCTGTCCGCTCGAACGGGCTATCAGCGAGCAGACTTATAAAATCATGGGTTAAGCCTTTTTCATTCATTTCTCTCTTTTTTTTCTCTCTCTATGCTTGTGTTAGAAATCCTAGAACTTCCCTTGGTGCTTCTTAGGGTTTCCCTTACCCTATTAGTGGTGATTTCTTGCTTCTCTATTGGTGGAACACCCGTTGGAAGCTCAAGCTTAGCATTGGAAGCTTTCTTCTCACCTCTCGATTGAAGGCCATCGTGGTTGGAGCTTGCTAAGACTCCATTCTAGTGTCTTGTGCATCTCAGAGGTAAGATCTATGACTTCTCATGAACATTGTGAGATATAAGTCGATTATTTTGAATTTAAATATGAAATCATGATGAATCTATGTTTTTGGAGCCCTAGGTTAGGGTTTAATGTTAAAGTATGTTAAATCCTTTATTTATGGGTGATTTAACGTAATTGTAACTTGTCATGGTTGTTGGATATGGTTGGGTTTGAATGATAAGAAATTAGGGTTTGATTTTGGGGTTATTCCTTGCAAATTAGGGGTTTTTGGATTGATAAACTCAATGATGAAATTGGTTAATGGTTCGACAAATTTTGTGTTGCAAGGGCCTATTTACATGTGTAAAATCCACGAGCTTGATGATATTTAGAATTAACATAATAATGAATTGGGGTTTAGAATAAACTATGTGAACTTACTAAGTTTTAGGAATTACAAGGTGATGATTAGGGGTTTTAAACTAATCTAAGCCGAATGTGTGAAATATAAGAAATGGAGAATGTCTAATTGATTTTATTCCCGTGTGTTTTGGGTGTTGACGAGAGGAACAATGTTTGGGTTGTACTCATGTTTAGAATTTTGAAAGTGATAATGCGAATAAACCAATTTGAGATCCACGGATCGTAATTATGGGCTAGTTCAGCTCCTTGGTGAAAGACCAAAAAATTGCAGAGATTTGGGTACCCTGCCCATCAACTAATAACTGAGAAGGAGGAGTTAGTCGTGGCGGGTTATAGAACGCATTTGCCACTTTGCGGGCCTCGCGTGGCCCGGTTGGTAGTAGCCATGCATGGGTTTATAAGTTTGTCCAGTATCGGTTCTTAAATTTTTGAAACCATAATTGGGTTGGATGCTTGGCCTACGGTGAAAGACCGTAAAAAGTACATGAATTGAATTGGGTTAGGCAATTATTCCTCAATAAAAGACCGTAAAATAGTCCTTGAATCGATTTAGATTGTAAAAATGGTTGAGATATGAAAAGAAACGGATAATGGGCGCATGTGTGTATGTGTATGCGGGAGTTGTGAAAATTGATAATTTGATATGGGTGTAATGAAATTGAGATAAAGGAATTAATGATGGATTGTGAGGGAAATTGGGTCTAATTTGCATAAGAAAAATTGGTAATGTGAATGGGTTTTTGGTAAAGAATGGAATTTGGTTTTGATAAATCTATGAGTTTCATTTTGCATAACCATCCTCGCATGTCATGCATATGTTCATTGTTAGTCAATTTTCTACGAGTCTCGGTTCACGTTGTTTAACAACATTTCAGGTGATAGCAAAAAGAAAGCCATGGACTGAGAAGTACGATCTTCGAGACTCTTTTTGTGTAGCTTAGTATAATTACACACCCATTGATGATAACTTTTGAGAATAGAAATTGTAAAGATGTAATTCTCTTGAATACTTTGTATGGATGTTTGTGGGTTTGAGTAACCCGTTTTGTAAGACCCTAAGGTCATAATTTCATACCTTGTATGCATGTGAGGGCGCTAGACTCATCTCTTTGTTTGGGTTCTTTGGTCTTGGGTTACAATATTGTGATTTCAAACTTGGATTTTCAAAATTCTTGAATCATATAGAGATGTTTCCTTACTAAATGTATTCTTTTCTTCCTTAAAATTTGAGCTGATTATAAAACATATTCAAAACTTACGAAAAATCAAGTGTTTTCCCAACACTTAAAAGAATTTTTAGAATGTTGGCTAGAAAGCTCTCGAGTATCTCACTACTAGAGCAGTGGAGAGCCCGCCCGAACAAGCTGCCGCTGTGTGGACAATTTGAGACTTCTGGTTTTAAAAATGGGAGGTTTTACTTGAATCTTTGGGATATTCTCAGGGCCAAATTGATCTATTTTGGGAGAATTTTACAAAAGTAATTAAGTCATTTTTCCCTTATCCTTGATGAGAAAATTAGTAGTTTAGACCCTTTTTACAAAGTTTTTCTTTACAAGCTCGTTGGGTTTAGATTTCTTAAATTGGGTTCTTTTCTTCAATAAAATCACACGGGTTTATAATGTTCAGGAACCGGGGCATTACAGATTGGTATCAGAGCTCTAGGTTTGAATACCTAGGTGACATGGGAATGGCTGATCCATTGCGTGAGAGTTTCATTGATGTGTAGCAATCATGTGTCTGTGTGTTAACATGATGTATCTTCAAAATAGCTTGATGTTTACATGCTACGTGTTAATTAGGTATGGAGGTTAGATTTTTTTGGATGATGCGTCTTGCCCTTGAGCGACCAATCGACTAGTTTGGGGTTCGAGTTAGAAAGGCGTTTGGTCAATGTCCATTCTAAGCAGAAATCCAGATGAGTTACCCGAATTGATATGTCATTCTGATTAGTCCTTGTTCTGTGCTACATAAGATGTGTTGGGGCAATGATACGTGTTATGTAGTATCTTGTTGAGGGACTGGGTTGTCCGTGGGGGATGAGTGGGTTTAGACCTTGTTGTTGATATCTCACATTATTCCTTCTTATGTAGAGCGATGTTTCTAAGAAGAGGTAGAGGCTAAGGTCGCAGCTAAGGTCATACGTTTGCCTGAGTCTCGAGAGAAGAGAACGTGTATGCGCCGTCGAAGCAAGCAGGTAGTGTTGATGTACTCCATGAGATGCTCAAAATGATGCGAGCTTTGGTAGAAGTGACTAGGGATGGAGCAAGAGCTCCCAAACCGAGGGCTACGGCGGCTTTGAGAGAGTTTCGACGGATAGATCCTCTAACCTTCTTCGAAAAGTTTGATCCCAAGGCTGTCACCAAATGGTTAGAGGTAACCAACCACGATTTTTGACACGTTGGGAATTATAGAGGACAAGCTGAGGGAAAGGCTCGCAGTGTTCCAACTCTGGGAAGACATGCAAGAGTGGTGGGAGTTTGCCAAGACAACAGTGGAAGGTACGTGGGCCGCTTGCTCCAGGATTTTATCGGGAGAGTACCTTTTAGGATCTTTGAGGAGCACCTACCGGAAGGAGTTTCTCTCCCTCATCCAGGGGAACATGTCAATAGTCCAATACGAAGCTAAGTTTGCAGAGTTATTGTTAGGAATGTATACTGAAAAGGCATGCTTTTTAGGTTTTTTTATTCTTGATCCCTAGCATATTAATGAGAAACATTTGAGATGTTTTTGCATTCGTGGTTTCATATTTATATTT